>JARJUA010000025.1:0-183357 GCA_030787035.1 Aschersonia sp. MBC 877 | reverse complement strand
GGGCTGGGGGGCTGAGGGGGTGGGCAACGCGGTCCGCCCCTGCATCATCAGCATTTCGGATCGATCCAAAATCATCCGGTTGGTGATGGGTCGGTACACAGCCACGGCGGCCAGCTTTCTGAAACGGAAATTGGTCAGCTGCAGGAGCGGCTCCCTTCCAGCTCCTTTTCGCTCCCAGCTGATACTCTTCACTCGGCTCCTTTTGGTGTTCGCCTACGCTGACATCCAAGGCTGATTTACCGATCAGGGGTCTACAGGAGAGCCTGTAAGAAGGGTACGTGGCACTGTGTGAGAAATGAATGACCCCGGAGGTCTGGGTCGGATCTGGGCTCTCTGGCTTTCAAAACCATAATACCCTGCCTGAGATCGAGAGCGACACAGTCATTGGCTGAGAATTTCAAGTTGGAGCTGTAACTACCTAGGTAGCTAGCAAAGTACCCCAGCCACCCACACGTGCCCTTAATCCAATTCATTGGGACTCCTTCTTCCATTTCCAGGCTGTGCTTTCAAAATTCGCAAAGCATGAGAATTCGTTACTAAGGCCCCCTGCGTGCCTTGGCTCATAAGTAGTGGCGTGCAAGTTCAACGAGCGATAGAGCCTTGTCACAACATGGCCCATACGCTCTCCCGTGCATACGATAAGTCGTGGCTGCGAAGGGCCGTCTTTGGCTTTCAACAGCCATTTCGCTGTAATCGCAGCTGCGTTCAACACCGTCACTCAATCAGTATAAACCCTATATGCACAATAGTTCATCACGTTTTGAGGGCCGCAAGCTCGCTCACCCTTCGTCTGGCAGTCTTCGCTTAGGAAAGGCGGATCACAAATAATACAGTCGAAGCTCCCTTTCATAGCACCTGTATATAAGCCATCCTCGGTGTCAGCTCAGCAATGATCCATCCTCATCCCTCATCTCTACTTGAGAGGCAGAAACGGGTCTGATCTTTGTGCAAATGCTTACTGGGAATTCTCAAAGGCTGTTGGAAGTCATAATGAACAAATTCGGTGAAAACTTGGAATCTTTGATCGAATTCGAGAAGCTGGATAGTAGGTCTCTGAGTCACAGGCACACATCGCTGAACAGCATCAGTCCTGCCGTCTCTCCAATTCACAACCAGCATGTCACCTACCAACATGTTACGGAGAGCTATGAATACACTTGGTGCAGAAATAACACCAATTTTCGAGGTAGTCGAACTGTCCAACAGCAGCTGCCCGGCAAGAAGCTGAGCAGTCTCGTCGGAGTACTGATTGAATCAGTAAGGAGGACCGCAGTACGGCAGGCATGGAATATGCCCACCATGTCGATATCTTCTTACCCAAAATTGTGAGTCGTTCCAATTCTCGGCGAACGCGTCCATGGATAGATGCCCGTCATTGTCGAGCTGAAACTTCAGCCTATCAACTCTGACCTGGTGAGCATCCCTCTCGGCAGTAAACTCTGCCAAGGCCTTAAGCGCATGCTCTGAAAGTCTTCTGTGCCCATGAGCTCACGTGCAATTGGAATACTGGCCAGAATCTTTGCCTTTGACTCACATAGGCTCGTCGTTGTTGTCGTCGCTCGACATGGTAATTGCTTAACAATTGATGCGGTCTTCGACGAGCAATAGAAAGAGAAGGTTGAGCAAATTAAGAGTGGCCTGATTGGAGCATACCTCGTCTGACTCATTATGGCTTCTCGCTGAGACGATGGAAAAAATGAAAACAAGGCCAAAAAAATAAAACAAAAGGATTGTGTGCAGGAAAACGTCGGAGGGGATAAAATTTATTATTTGTCACTATTTATTGCTACATGGGACATTTTTATTTCCACAACGTGCCGCCTTTTTCCAGAGCAGGGCCTAATTTAAGTCCTGTAATTTGCCCAGCACCAAAAAAAGGTTGTTTTGTTCCCCCCTCTTGTGCTCTTCGTCGACGAGCCCGCGCAAATAAAACAACGATTAAAAAGCGTACATTGCTTAGATTTTCTAAATTCTTCGAACGACCCCCCCAAAAAATGAGCATTCTTGATTGTCCACGTCTTTTAATCGAAAGCTACTTTAGCCCTTCTTTTTCTGTCTCATGGAAATTCTTTCCTAACGCTTCTTTCGGCAACGATGAGGCATATGTAAAAATTGGTTTACTTTTTTAAATACAAATCGTAAACTCGTGCACTCATTTTGACGTAAAGAAAATGGTCTTGTGGCAAGACATTATTCATTCACAACACTTGCCAAAGATCCGAATAGGATGCCCCAGCGACAGAGTCTACGACTCACCTAGCAAATCCCAGTCTTTGATCTTCAGTGTCTTCCATATACGTGCCGAATGTTCCACAGCGTCGCCAATTAATCTCCCTTGCCTACCGAGCTCGAGATCAACTTCATCTTCATCGTATTCTCCCTTGATGTGCGGCACATTGATGGTTATTAAAATATCCGTCCTATGTTGTTCCAAACGCAACAATGTCATGATAATGGCAGTAAAGTCCGGTGCAGACACTGTATCTTGTGTGTGCCCTACTTTCGGTGTCTGGGTTGCTATTAAAGTATATGCTGGCGCCCGCAACCTAGAATTAACGGACCAGTAATTTGTTAGCCTCAAATTCTTGACCACAAAGGAAACCTCTCATAACATCGTGAGTTTTTTAGATACGCACTCGAGGCGGGTGAACTCGGTCTCTGCTGTGTTCCAGATCTTGACTGTGTCGATATCCGAACCGACCATATCTTCAAGATGCGTTGTCATCGCGCGTCCATCTGTCTCTGGTCCGTTTCCTGGACCACCGACCCGTTCGGTAATATCGAAGATGATACTAGTGAATCCGTCTTTGTCGATCCATACTTCCTGATTATCAGGTACTTGGCGCAGCTTGCTGATTCAGGGTCCGTCAGCATTCTGTGCCGTTGAAAGAAAGCCGTTGCGTTACTGGAACAAGTCCAGGGTGGTTATGCGACGACTTGCCTGACATCGGCGAACTTCTCTGGCAAGTCGCAGACAATAGCACCTCCATATAGGGGGGTGCCGAGGTACACCGGCATTTCGAAAGCGTCGTTGGGAGCGATTGTGAATCTGGACAGTCTTCCTGGAAGATGCTCGATCTGATGTATCAATCTATCGATAATCGTCACATTCGAGGCTGGGGTGTTGGATCTAGGTTTGCGTTGTAGCGAGATTGATGCAGGTAAAACGAACCACACGAAAGTCTCATCGATAAGGCCTCAGTGGACAGCGCATTTGTGTGACCCACAAACATCAACTGCACATGCACTTTATCATGCACTGCATCATTCATGAGTCTTGGGATGATAATCGTCTATTACCATTGCGTCAACCATCATATCAGCTCAGTTCATTATCAAAGCTTTGCATGGATTTAACGTAATTTCGACTGTGCTGCAAACAAAAAACAGGGTTAGGGCGCGTAGGTATGTCATTACCTATTTAAAACGGTAGTTACTAAGTAGCCTTGGTTGGATGGTGCAGGTGTTTTCAGACGAGCTGGAAAAGCCGGCCATACGGATGACTTCACCTTGAACATGCAACCACGACGTTGACAGTATTCACCACACTCGGAAACGATGGCAGGTCTTAGCGATGCATCATTTATGCGCACGCTCGCTGTCCCAATTGTGTGCTTGCTGATCGCTTATCTGGGCTACTTCTCGCAGTATCTCTTACGGCTACCGTCACTCGAGCCCGGCCCGCCTTCGCAAAGCGACACTGTCTTGTTTAATGTGATCCTCGCGATACTGTGGTACACTTACCTCAAGGCGGTCACCGAAGATCCCGGTCGACTTGGCCCCGTGGGCTGGGAGATCACCAAGGAGAGGAATTGGTGCCGGAAATGTTCCGCACCCAAACCTGTTAGGGCTCACCATTGTCGAATTTGCGGGCGATGTATTCCAAAGATGGATCATCACTGCCCTTGGACTGCAAATTGTGTTTCTATGACAACATTTCCACATTTCTTACGTTTTTTGATGTTTGCCAATATATCTCTCTGGATGCTGGCATACCATCTCTGGCAAAGATGTTATACTGTCTGGGACACACGACACTTACCAGCCTATCTTGGGCCAACTTTACCTGCTCTGGCCGGCCTGGCTTTTACATCTATTGTCTGTTTCTTCTTGTCATTCGCACTTGGCGTAATGCTGTGGACAACAATAAGAAGCTGGATGTTCAATTGCACTATGATCGAGAGTTGGGAGATAGAGCGATATGAAAGAATCTCGGACCGGGGCGGTCAGGACTGGTGGGAAACCCCGAGGATTACAGGAGATGATGTATTCGAGCTCGTTCATTTCCCCTACGACCTTGGCATCTTCATCAACATGTCCCAAGCAATGGGGACGGCTAATCTTCTGATGTGGCTTTGGCCTTTCTCCGCTGGCCCAAAGGTCGGCAAAGGTGGCAAAGGTGCCGGCTGGGAGTGGGAAGAAAATGGTTTCAATGATGCAAAAGGCATGTGGCCGCCCTCGAACATAAAGACGCTGCGCAGAAGAGACGAGAAGTGGCCTCCTTCAGAACAAGACACTGCCATGGGGCTGTCAGATGCGTTCTTCACTCCAGAAGAACGCAAACTTGCCTTCCAAGCAAGAAAAGCGCAAGACATCGAGAGAAGGAATAAACTCTCTAGCACGCGCAAACAAGTGCAGGGTGCTGGGTCGGACGAGGACAGCGACTACGCCAGTTCTGGGGCGGGCAATACATGGACAAACAGCGAAGGCGACACGTTGGAACAATACGGGGTTGACAGAGATGCCGACTGGTGTGCGACACTATCAACACCTGAAGACAATTTACCGCTTATAGACGTCATTCGTCGACGAGCTTTCCCTTCTCAGGATCAAACGTAGCCCAGCGTTCACATTGGTTGACGATGAGGGTCACGGTTGATGACTCAACGTGCTCTCAGCACGCTGTACAACAAACCTCTCACAGAGGAGTATGATGTATGATGAACACGGTATACTAAGGTGTTGTGCCGCAAGATCATTTCGATGCGAGCCTTGACAATACGTTCAATGCTCAATGAAATCAATCCGAGCCTGGCAAATTGACATTGGGTATAGACACTTTAATCTGATTGCTATCACATCGAGCACTCAAGTATGTGAATTCAGTATCATTACAGACGAAGTTTGACGGTTCAAGTATTCTCCCCAGAGAATGGGCGCCTGTGTTTCACCATTCGTCATTGTCTGCATTTTTTTGCATGGCGTTTCTCCGGGCCAGGAGGGCGTCAGCCAAGCTTCCTCCAAGGCTTGGTGTCGGTGTATTGCTTCGACTGCCCTCTGAGCTGCTTGCCCCATACATTCCAAGACCTGAATCGCGTTGAGCCAAATCTACAGGCTTACGACTTGCACCAGGACGTTTTGCAGGCGGTGCAGGAGGTTTCGGCTTGGTAGGCGGGGGAGCAGGAGGGGCTTGTTCCTCGACATACGCTGTTGGAACCCAAGCTTGACCCTGATCATTTTTGGCTAACCACCAGCCTGTCCAAATGTCAATTGTGAGACCAACGAGGCTTGAGTAAGCAAATCAAGTAAATCATGGAGATAACGAACCATTGTTTTCTTTTTGAACAATTTCCAAGATGTCGCCTTCCCTGACGGTAAGCTCGTTGTCCCGCTGTCCATTGAAATCGTACAATACTTTTGCCGTAACCTTGGACCGCGACGGATTGGCAGGTGGTGGAGGGGGTGGCGCTCGAGTGACTCCTGCAACGTCTGACCCTTGGTATTGCGCGTAGCTCGGCGACGTTTTGTTGGAGACCTCGGAGCCTGATGTCAGAGATGCCCCCATAGGTAGATGTGATGCTGCGGCCGAGAAGGGCGTCATCGCAGCCAGGTTTCGAGGGGCAGCTCTTGTTCTAGTTTCAGAGCGCCCTTGCCAAGATCGACTACCAGATGATGTCGAGGGACGACCGCCGGGACCACCAGGTTTGATCAGCTTACCACGAGTGATAGGACGAGGAGGTACTGGCTTGGCTTTGGGCATCGGCCGAGGCGTCGAATTTGACGGTTCCCCCTGTTGCGTGTGTATTGCACCACTTTTGTAGAAATCCGCCAACTGCTGAGAGTCTTTGAGGACCTTCACCTGTTGTAGTTTGCTCGGTTTCTTGGCATATTCAATAACAGTCCCAAATTTTAGATTGAAGCCAGCTGGCATCGCCCGTTTCATATGAACAAACATTTCGGTCTTCAAGACGCATGCCAATAAAGGATCGGCTTCTTGAGCCGATCCCACGCCTAAAGAGAACCAATCGTCGCGACAAGTTGAGCATCCGATGAATTTGATAGTTCCAAGTGGAATGGCTCGTTCCACCGAAATATCGACTTGGCCGCTGGTGAGAACCTGGGCGATGATGTAGAATTTGCTGTTTGTGACAACAATCAAGCGGGGGCTGGGTTTGCTGGATCTGCCGAATTTTGCTTCCAGGATCTCTCCGCGGCACGAGAAGGCCACACGCTCATTGGACCCAATGTTTGCAGCATTTCTGATCTGTGATCCTGGTCCAACCGCCGCGTTTAACCCGAGGTAATCCCCAAGGAATCTTCGGGATCCCAATAGACTCATTCTTCGTCGCTCCTTACGACCTTGAAGCAGCTCATGACCGACATTTCGAAGTTGCAAATACTCAGCTCCAATACGCTTTTTCCGCCACAACCGCTGTATGCGGATTGCAGACTCGCTGCGATACGCCAGGTAGGCGCGCCACATTCTCTGAATTCGAGTTGCCATATTATGCCAGTATCTGTCCCGCATATGTTCTAAGGCAAAGAGGGTTTCTGGAGATTTGATAAAGGCTTTGGTGACACCAAGCTGCCACTCTTCTTTTGGTATGCTGGTATCCTTTAGTATCTGTTTCACGGCATCCTCCGTGGATCCTTGCCACGTGTATTCGCCGGCGTATGACGTGGATGGCGATAGAAGGAAAAATCTTTCTACAAATTTGTCGAAGGATTGGCGGTAAGCAAAGCCTGCACGACGAATGCGTACGTTCTCTTGCAAGCCTAGGTACTTGATTTGGTGAAGGACATTGGGGCTGTTGTATTCAGTTGGGGACTTGTTTTCATTCGGTTTGATGGTACGGATGTAAGACGGCTGACACTTCATCAATGTGTCAACTAAAGCGTTCGCGGATGTTCGAATACGATCTCCAGCAGAGGGTGGCTGCTTTCTATTGTCCTGATCGACTTGTTGAGGGAATAGAGTATGAATAAACTGGTTACTGCTGTGCTGACACAGATTCAGGAGACCTTTGAGCAGCTGGTCCTTGTTCTTGTCGGTGATTCCATCTACAGTGTACGAGACGTCCCCAGCGTAATGCTTGATGATGAAGCTTCCCTGTCGCGGGGTTAGATGGGCGTGAGACATGCCATTGATACCCTGCATGAATGTACGATCACATGCTGCCGGATCGGCATGTGCTGTTTTCGTGGCATCCTTCATCGCCGAGAATATCCCTGGAGGACGAATCTGTTCGATAAGGTCGCAGACGACTTTGTTGTCGAAGTACTTGATGGGCGTCCACTGAATCTTTTCTCGCGCATACTCTTCCTGCTCCGTCTTCAACGTGAGCTGGATGAAAATTTGTTGAAGTTTCTCGTTGACGTAATTGATGCAGAGTTGTTCAAAACTGTTTTTTTCAAATATCTCGAACCCATATATATCTAGAATTCCAATTGTATTCGCTGTATTTTGTCGTGTCTTGAGGGAGCTATTGATTCTCTCGACAATCCAATCAAATAAGTTGCTGTAAATGGCCTTGGCTAAAGCATCGCGAGTAGCAGTGGCCTGCGTTGCATTGGCAGGTGACTCGATGACTTCTCCGTTTCGCGGAGTCAGTATGCGGATTGTAATGGCATGCATGAGCTGTTGTGGGGTCACTTCCATTAGATAGGCCACAAAGTCAACAACGGATTGATCAGCGACGGCGGCATAGCCGCTATCGTCTTCATGAAATTGAATGTTGCCAATCCAGAGAATGACTGCTAGCATGCGGAATATGTCATCTTGTTCCAGTTGTCTCAGACCTATGGTCTTCATGGCATCGACTGTGTCCTGAAAGTCAGAAACATCATCGATGCCATCAACATCGAAACATTTGCTTCGGCTCGTATAGACGTAGGTTTCTGGTTTCTGTATCCCAAAAAGCTCTCGATGTTGTGGAGAAGCGCCTTTGGTAAACTGGTAAAAGATATGAAAATTACGTTCATTCGTTATTTGTCCAACAACCCGTGACTTTTCGAGTAGGTAATTGGTGATGTCAGCTCCGACTGGTTCACCTGCTGGGTTGAAATGTATCTGGAGATATTTGCCGAATCTAGAGGAGTTATTGTTTCGGAGAGTCTTGGCATTTCCAAAGGATTCTAACAATGGATTCGTCGCTAGAACCATTTCTTTAATTTTCTTGATGTCTCCGGACTGCTCGCCAGAAACACTGGCGATGTATTGCATGATGCGCTTTGCTGCCTCTGTCTTGCCAGCTCCAGACTCTCCCGAAATAATGACACATTGATTGTCACGATAGGCCTTCATATTATAGTAAGAAGACTCAGCAACTGCAAACACATGTGGCGGCATTTCCAAGCGATTCTTGCCTTTGTAGCTCTCGAGTATTTGGTCAGTGTAAATGCCGAGGTCGCGAAACGGATTGACCGACACCAGAACATGGCCAATGTACGTGTATATTTCGGCGCCTTCAAATCGTTTCTTTAAGTTCTCGTTTATTGCTTCGTTGGATATTTTGCTCAAAAGCGTCAAATCTGAGACCCCGATTTCCTTCTTCTTGGTCGCCTCAAAGGTTGCTTTCTTTGGTCTGCCACCCCTGGCAGCCTGAAGATCCGGGTCTCCGCCTTGCGCAGTGCGTGCAGACTTGTCTCTGGGTCTTCTCGATATTCCCTGGTGATAATAACCTGTTAATTGCTTGTCGTTCAATGAAAGGTCTGGAAGCCAATTCGGCTGCATCATCTCACCATGGTGAATGGTCAACTGCCAACCAACCCTCCGTATCGTGGCGGTGACTGATCCTCAGTGCTCTTGTCGACCGGTATGTTCTATACCTGACGCAAAGAATCGATTTCTACTTAGAAAGACACGAACAAGACGTTTCTATTCGTAAGAAGTTCAATTTTCAAGCTTGCGTCATTCCGCTTGATGGGTGCGACGAATCACGGCCGTTACGTGGTGTCCCACAGGACGCCAAATCCGACAATTCTCCGCTGAGCACAGCCTCGAACACCTGAATCAGTCCTTGTCGTCGCCTTAAGCCCGCCGCCTTAGCAATTCGCCGAATCTCTCCGACCAGACAGGTTGGACATTTACACAGGGACAGGAAATGCAGGAGACATCTGCGCACTAGATCATGTTACAGGCTCTACTAAAGTTTTTTTAATTTCTTCGCCCTGTTAGTTTCTTGAAGATTTTGAGCAAATTCAATGTTAGATCCAAGCATCTTTGAGATGTTATTAGCGTCATGGTCTGAAAGTGAACAGGTCGCTGTGAGTGATCTGCGAGGCCAATAGATGTCAAAGGTCGGACTGCTTGCAGTCACTGCACCTGAACTCGATCGCACTTCAATATATGCGCGCGCAGCACCCTCACAGTAGGTACAAAGAAAAAATAAACCTCAATGTTGTTGTCAAGCCTTGAGGGAGTTTCATCCAAACTTCTTTTCAAGCTTCTGCATAAAGCGCGACATTCCACGCTCTAGACGACTGGCGTTCGCTTCAAGTCTGCCTTTTGGTTCTATCTTTGGTTGATACTGAGACTGAGGTAAATTTTCAGACCCGCATTCGTTTTCGGTTGGTCGATAGAATTGTTCATGTATGGAATAGTCCACGACGGGAACAGGGCAGGGAGAGTGATCGAGAGCACCTTGTGTACTAGGAGTCAGACGATGATGGTCTGTCATGACGGTCTGAAGAGGTGTTGAGGTGGCCCTCTGCGCTCCCACACGCTGAAAGTCGTCGAACGTTCCGGAGTGAATACTATGCCGAACGGATGCATTCCTCGATGACGAGTTCGCCGTGTTCCCAGTATCAGGTTGTGGACACGATGTTGGAATTGAGGGTTTTTTTTGACAATCATGGACCACAGCTACAGCTAGGAGGTCCGAAGATACCCTATGTATCGGTGGTGTTGATTCACGATGCCTAATCGCTTCTGGTAGGTAAAATCCGGTAGGAGAGTATTCCAAAGGAATTGCATCTGCTGATATAGATGAAGCAGCACAAGCGATACCACTGCCTCGGCAGCTGTGGCCATTGGGGAGGTCTCGGGACGTTTGCGATACCGAATCATTCATCTCATATTGGGCAAGCGACATACTTGTCCCAAGGCTCCCGGCAACGAAATCCGTCGCATATGGATCACCTGTATCATCCGAGATCTCGACTTGAGAAGCTGGTAAGAGGTCTCTCAGCCAATTGACGAATCGCGAAGCATCTCGCTGAGCCCAGAAATAAATATCCAGTGAGTGTACTTCATATACTTTTTCATGTTCGTTTCGAGTATCGTATGAGAAAAGTCGCCAAGCATCGTCATCGAAGGACCTCGCTACGTTCAGCGATACCATGCAATGCTGTCTGTGAGACCAGCGAACATGCGCCGTGTCGAGAACTGCCCCCCTCCCCCCCAAAAGCATAGTCAGCCAGTCGTCTCCTGTGATGCCAATGTACTGGCTTGCAACAGCTCACAGCCATCCAAAGCATTCTGCTCCTCTGTGCCAGGCTGATTGGCTATCTCGACACGGCATCGCCTTTCATGGGTCTTTTCAAATACGTATATATATGAGCCTTTGTCAAACCGATCATGTCTCGGTTTCACGTCGGCCGGAGCGAAGAAATAGTGCACATCACCTAAGCTGCTCGTGCGACAATCTCATCAGTGGTATTTCCATGTATTGCGTTAAGGAGGCGACCGAAACTCACAGCGCGGCCACCATTTTCTCGCCAAAGAGAGCTGTCATTCTTTCAAGAGTCAGGACTCTAGGTAGGTACCTGGGTGGTCGTCGAAGATCACGGGCACTCTGACAGCTAGGCAATTCTGAACATTTCGAGAAAGACGAGGTTCGCCTGTCATAAAAAGAACAGTGATAATCCGAGACCGAGGAATCTCGCTTCAGCAAATATCACAATGTACGACCCATTAAAGGACCGCAGCCCTGGTGGATGGTGAATGGTACGCAGTGCCTTGCCCATGCAAAATCTGCCGCCGCTCTGAGGAGCACATTTGGCGACCATGGGCCCTAACTGTCAAAGTACCTGAAATGTCCCGCGATTGGAGTATTGCAAAGTGCATATCTAAGGTCTGCTATGTAGTATTTTATGTACTTCAAGTAAGGTGCCTAGGAAATTAATTGTAGTACCTTACTTGGGTACCTTAGGTACCTGGTATCGCAGGCACTTACTCGTGCCGCCGCCCCACCTCGTAGTATCATTTCAATGTGAGCATAAAGTACCTACCTAGGTACTTAGCAAGTGCTCCGTGCTGTACCTCGATATCGTACTCCGTTCTTGGTGGTTCCTTCAGGGTCGTGCTGCTAGAGGTAGCGCACATAAATGGCCGGCTAATGACAGTCACATGACTTCGCGTCTCTCGGCAAATGCTCGTCGCGGATCAAGCCTACTATCACTAGCGACGTCTACGCGTCTGTGAAATATGCCGTCGCTGTTGAGCGGCGCCAGATCCTGAACCGACTCTGTTACGACTCTCCTTCATTTCCGATATGCCAAACAAAGAGGCCTCCCAGGGAAGAGCTGTGAGCGAAGGGTCTCATACGCATGATGATTTAGAGACTCTGAAGTATCATTTATTGGGGCCATCGTTGACCAAAGCTGGCCAAGATCAGGTTGACCAGAGCAAGGTGCGGTGTTGTATCATTTGTGCGAGAACAAGCCTTTACTGATTGAGCCCACATTTTCCATCTACAGGTTTCGGAAATCATATACAATGCTTCCAAGGGTTCGAAGTATTTTAATCGGGAAGAGGAAAGAAGTCAGACTTTGACTCGAAAAATCGAGCGCATTGTTGCCAGGAAAGCTCAGCTGAAACAACAAGATTTGTCCATAGAATTGCGGACGGCAGATCGCCTGATCAACGAGATGGAGTTGTCCAGAGATTTGTCACAAAGCATCGTTCATATTGACTGCGACGCGTTTTACGCCGCTGTGGAGCAGCTCGAAAAACCTGAGCTCAAGGACATCCCATTTGCCGTCGGCAGTGGTGTTCTGACCACCTGCAACTATGTTGCACGACAATTTGGATGTCGATCGGGCATGGCAGGGTTTGTTGCCAAAAGATTATGTCCTTCTTTGGTCTTCATTCGGCCAAACTTTCAGAAGTATACATCGAAAGCACAAGAAGTTCGCGACATTCTTGCCAACTATGATCCGCAATTCGAAAGTGCAAGTATTGATGAAGCATATCTTAATGTTACGCAATACTGTCACGAAAACAATATCAAGCCTGCGGAGGCGATTGACAAAATGCGGCTGGAAATACTTCAAAAAACAAAGATCACAGTGTCGGCAGGCATTGCAGCGAACACCAAACTAGCCAAGATTTGCTCCAATCTGAACAAACCCAATGGGCAATACATATTATTGAATGATAGGGCTACCATTTTGAAGTTCATGAAGGACCTGCCAACCCGAAAGGTCAACGGTGTTGGCCGTGTTCTGGAACGTGAACTCGCAGAACTCGGCATATTCACGTGTGGAGACATTTACGAACACAGGCAGTATTTAAAGCTGTTATTTGGACTCAAGACCTTTGAATTCCTCGTCAGTTGTTATCTCGGCCTGGGCCGAACCACGGTTCAGCGTGCGGAAAGTTATGAACGGAAAAGTGTGGGAACAGAGAGCACATTCAATGAGGAGTCTGATCCAGCCAAACTTAAAGACAAATTGCGATGGACAGCAGAGGAGCTAGAGAAGGACATGTTGCGTGCCGCTTGCAAGGGCAAGACACTCAGCTTGAAGGTCAAATTGCATACATTCGACATTCTCACGCGACAGACTGTACTACCGCAAGCAACTCATTCGGCTGACGATCTCTACAAATATTCCCTACCAATGCTTCTTAAATTGGAACAAGAAATCCCAGAAATGACGATTCGGCTCATTGGTCTACGATGCACTCACTTGTTGAGCACCAAAAAGCCCGATGCAACAGCCTTTTTCAAGTGCAAAAAACCAAGGCTCGAGACAAACAACCTAGTCAAGCCATGCAGCTCTGAAACCCAGCAATCTGGCATGACGACCCAGCTGCACGATAGCGGTGATCATGTTGATATCGGTCTCCCGGACGATAAGGAATCCCACCCAAACACTACGGGTGATCTTGTCAACACGTTGCTGGACACTTGTGACAGGGAAGTCGATTCCAGCCCCGAAATCGGCCACAGTGCAGTAGCGACTGAAGAATGGTGGGTTTGTCCAATATGTCTTCGACCTCAAGAGTCCAATGATAAAGGGTTCAACGATCACATTGACCTGTGTTTATCCCGACGAACAATCAGGGACGTTATTCAGAAGCGCCCGGCCCCTTTGCATACGAAGATGATGAAGCCTTTGTTAGACAAGAAGGGAAGGAATATGCGACCCGATTCGAGACAAACTAAGCTGTCGTTTTCATGATGGCTCGTACCATGTGCAGCATTGACAGTGTACGAGATGAGTCCTTGGGTAGAACGCACGTATTGGCTCGGGCCTCGTGGCTTTTGAGTTCAAGAGCTACAGAGCCGCGAAATATGACGTGGAGCATAGTAGTAGAAGGCTGGTGTGTTATGATGCCAAAGCAAGGCCGTGCTGGATACAAGCACCGGCAAACTTCAAGGACAAAATCATGAGAAGACCATGTTCTTCGCAAGTATCACATTGATTTACTGCTATCGCCAGTACAATCTTGCCTAACACTTTGCACTCCCTGCACCTTGGCACTCCCAGTCCGTGGTGCCCTGCCCCTCTTCGCGCGCGTTGGCCCTCGCAGCTGGTGTAGCTGTCAAAAACCAGGTAGATGCTTAGCAGATGTAAATTCCCTCGTCATACCCCGCAATGTCACAGTTCTTCGTGACCTTGAGCGTCATCGGTATCAGCCATGAAGGTCTTTACGGCTTCGGCAGCGTCCGACACTACACTTGCGAGCTTTTCGCCGGCCTTCCCTTGCCCTTCTTCCTGCTTGTCTGGCGGGGGAACACCGTCAATACCGACCAGCTCGGTCTCGAAAACTATTGAGCAGCCATATTAGAGCGTACAAACCTGCGCAGCGCGCTCAGCTA
The DNA here is from genome assembly GCA_030787035.1 of Aschersonia sp. MBC 877. Classification (NCBI taxonomy): domain Eukaryota; kingdom Fungi; phylum Ascomycota; class Sordariomycetes; order Hypocreales; family Clavicipitaceae; genus Aschersonia; species Aschersonia sp. MBC 877. The sequence continues at coordinate 169,090 of JARJUA010000025.1, read as the reverse complement.
GCACACATACTTAACGTAGAGCCAGGCGGAATAGGCCCAACACCCCGTTCACCATATCCGAGTTCAGGTGGGATGGTCAAGGTTCTCAAAAGCGTTAACAGCGAATTCTCCCGCTTGATGAACGCTCTACTACAAACCATGCAGCTCACCTTTTCTCTCCAATGCACATATCGATGAGTCCTTGGTCCCATCTACATCCACGTTAGATCTCCGAGTCTTGTTGAAGACACCGTGGTGTGACCCAACCCTTTGATGACCTGTCCAGTTCCCAGTGTGAAGGTAAGAGGCTGTCCTCTGTCATAGCCTTGGTGGGATAATGAAGAGTCAATTTGCCGTGACTTGATCGTTGACTGCGAAAGAAAAGTCTTCGGGACACGTACTTGCATCGAACTTTTTGCCAGAGCCACCGAGTGTGCCTTTGTAATGCACCGACACTTTATCACCATTCTTGGATTTGCGGTCGCACTTCACCTGGTCTGGAGCTTGATCGGACTTCGAAGTCGCAACGACGGCTACGACGCAGGCAAAGAGGACGTAAAGCCCTGTCGCGGTCTTCATTTTGGCGATGTCAGGGCTTAAGTGGTATGACCTAGCTTTGATCCTAAGTGCTGTTGAGATGGCGTACAATGGACAGAGGCCATTTGTGGTGGTCGACGTGTCGGCCAGGCAGGTCCTTGGGCCGCCCCCCACCCTTCTTAGCGTTGGACGGATAACAGGGTAGACGCATACATACAACACAACCCCTCGACTTTTGGCCGCCAGATGTCATAGCAGGCTTGGCCGGATAGCCTTGATCTCTACTGGGAAGTTTGAATCAAGACTCGCATTCAAGTGCTCGTAGGGGTTTCACAAAGTTCACGACCACGACGCTGAATAAAACCCAATAAATTCTAAGTTCAACACCGTAGCAGCTGGCATTCAACTCGCCAAATACCAAGTGGTGAATTTCACTGACAGTTTTTCAAACGCTGTGAGACTTTCGCTGATTGCTGTAGCACTCACGACCGTGCCTGCCTTAGAAGACCCGTATACTGCTCGTGGTTGCGCAATGATGATTGCGACAAGAACACCCCATCCAAACAGTTTTCATTGTAAAGCAGCATGAATACAGGCTCCAACTACGAAGAGCAAGTTCGGCAGATTTGTTTCAAGGACCGAGTCGTTGCGTGCTTCCAACCAGCTCAGTAGCAGCGCTGCTCCCGGTTCGATTCGCCGACGGCAGAACGCCGAATCGACCATATGTTTTTTGATCGACGCTCACATAGTACGGCAGAATTGAAAGCAGATTGAAACGCGTTTCAATCCAACGCAATGCCCATTCAGGAGGAGCAACGAACCTGAGATATCCAAGGCCGCCTGTTGAAATGCTTGTCAGTAAATCATTACGCTCTGATACGCCGAGGAGATCTTACAAACATATCCTGCAGCGACACCACACAGATGTCCTAAAAAACTTGTGCTTGGTATCAAGACCGCGGCTACAAACACCATAAACAATGGAGTCGTCCATGTTGGAATATGATAGGTTCCTATCACAATGTGTGGATTTACTCGATACGTTCGAATCGCCTCCATTCCGAGTAGCGTTAATACCCAGATACTGCATGAAGGTATGAGTATGGTAACGACTGAATGGTCAATGACGGTCGTATGCTACCATACCTAGCTCCCATGACGCTATTATTGGCCCTTAGAACTCCACGCTCGATAGCGACATATAGCAAGGCAGGCACGGTCGTGAGTGCTACAGCAATCAGCGAAAGTCTCACAGCGTTTGAAAAACTGGGTGGTATTGGAAGCTTACGGCCGAAGAACAGAGCCAGGGTGACCAGCGTGCCGTGCTCATTCTCGAATCTCTCCAACAATGGAGTCAGTGCCATTAGATTCAAGAAGGCGTGAAGGAAATTCAAATGTATAAGAGGGAATGTTGACAGGCGATACGCTATGAAGTCGTCAGTATAGCGAACAGAAGTACAAAACAAAACATGGAGACAGACCTGTAGCAAACGAGATTTGGTCTGGGATCAACGAGCCCCATTTTCTGAGATCCCACAGGGAAGGAAAACTAAGAATCCAAAATAGAGTGATTGCCAAGATGATGCCTCGAGTAAATAATGGCAGTCGAAACAAATATGACCGAGCTCGTGAAGCGTTAAGGCCCCGGAAAACAGGCATGATGGCTGCTTCGGAGAGAGTATAAATGATCGTTTGGCAGTCTCAGCGGAATGAGTCGGCCACCAGTGCTGGCTTCGGGGACATTTCAGAGAACCGTCGTGCGAGCTAGAACGAGGCAGTACGCCGAGATATTGCTTCCAGCCATTCCTGCACTCCGCTAAATTGCAAAGCAAGCTCGGGCATAGGGTTCTGGATGGGAAGAGCTTAACCGTCACTAGAATCAGGAAGGGGCAACAGACGCTTCATCTTATCGGTTATCTTCACGTGACCCAAGACGGGCTTGCAGGCTACTGCCGCATTTGCGGACGCGGTACTTGCAGAGACTGGGTATTGCTTCTCTCCAGTCTGGGGTCTGAGGAATTCAAACGGCGACTGTATCGAGCAAAATTAGTTCGAAAAGTCGGACTGGGCATTGAACGTCCATGAGAGAAGGCTGTCTAAGCTCGCCAGCGACAACCGCGAGTCGTTGGAGGTCGTTGATTTCAACAGTAGCGAACGATGGATCCGCTAGAGAGATAATTTGCACTGCGACATATGTAGTACATTGCCGCTCGCAAACCCGCCAGAATCAGTGACAAGCCCCTGCCCTTGACATACCACGTGAATAGCCTATACCAGGGGCTTTATCGAAACAAGACGCCCTATAGTATTGTGTAGCTGCCGAAACTACCATCCATCAATGATTGAATGGTCGGTCATAACTCGTGTTCTACATCTGTACAAGCTACATAGAAACTGTGGCATGGCAAAAGATTGCCCCAAAAAAATCCAATGAAGTTCTAGCCTTCACCAGCCCCGATAGATGGAGCAAGTACCACCACAACAACTGCGTCTGCCTGCCCAATCGGACTTTCAGACTACTTTCGGGAAGCCTTCGCCATAGTGTTGAGCGCACTGCCATTTCTGAACCATTCAAGCTGAGGTTCGTTGAAAGTGTGTTGCAAAGGAACCTCAAAAGACTCGCCTTCGGTGGGGTGCACAACCATGGTAAGTGGCTTGCCAACAGCGAGCTGCGTGCACAGCAGATCAATCTTGTCCTGAGTTAGCAATGGCCTCGCGGCTGAGTGAAATGACTTGCGATTAATCGGGCAAGTGGGAGTGTCGATAACTGCTCACCTTGTCGTCGGGCTTGATCTTATCATAGTCAGCGGGGTCGGCAAAAGTCAGAGGGAGCATCCCTTGCTTCTTCAGGTTCGTTTCGTGGATACGAGCGAAACTCCGAGTAATAATTGCCAGACCTCCGAGGTGGCGAGGCTCAAGAGCCGCATGCTCGCGCGAGCTGCCTTCGCCATAGTTCCAATCTCCGACGACGACCCACTTTATGCCCTTTTTCTTATAGTCACGAGCGACCGCGGGTACAGCATCCCACTCCCCGGTCGTGATGTTCCTGATCTTGTTGGCTTCACCGTTGGCCTCATTAATCGCTCCAATCAGCATATTGTTGGAGATGTTGTCCAGATGGCCACGGTACTTGAGCCAAGGACCCGCCATCGAGATATGGTCAGTTGTGGTTTTGCCTTTCGCTTTGATGAGGATCGGAATATTTTTGACATCGTTGCCATCCCAAGGCTGGAAGGGTTGCAGAATTTGGAGACGGTCCGATGATGGTGAAACTTGGACGCTCACACTAGCGCGCTCCTCAGGTGGCGCCTGATATGTATCATTGCCGGGATCATAGCCACGTTCTGGAAGACCATTTCCTGTCGGGGGCTTCAAGAGAAAGTCATTACCATCTTTGTCTTTGAGCGTATCTGTCAGCGGGTTAAAGTGAAGCGAACCAGCGATGCTCAATGCCACGACAAGATCTGGCGAAGTGACGAATGAATGTGTTGCGGGGTTTCCGTCATTCCGCCCTGTGAAGTTCCTGTTATAGGAAGACAGAATAGAATTGGCTTCGCCCTTCTTCACGTCCTGGCGGTCCCACTGACCGATACAGGGGCCACAAGCGTTGGCAAGAACAATCCCACCAAACTCCTCAAAGGTCTTGAGTTGCCCGTCTCGCTCAATGGTAGCGCGGATTTGCTCGGAGCCGGGGGTCACGGTGAATGTGGCCTTGGCCTTGATTCCGTGATCAAGAGCATCACGAGCGATAGACGCAGCGCGAGACATATCTTCGTAGGAGGAGTTTGTGCAGGAGCCAATGAGCCCAACTTTCAGGTCTTCGGGCCATCCATTCTCTTTCACAGCTTGACTGAATTTAGAGATGGGTGTACCCAAGTCGGGTGTGAAAGGGCCGTTGATATGGGGCTCGAGCTCAGACAAGTTGAGTTCTATCAGCTGATCATACTCGGCCCCCTCATCTTCCTGTAACTCCTGAGCAAAAGACCGCGCAAAGTCGCCAATGTCTCGGCGCTTTGTCGCAGCTAAGTAATCGTACATATTTTGGTTGAAGGGAAAGACTGATGTAGTTGCTCCAATCTCGGCACCCTGCAATAGATTAGTACCTCCATGACCAAGGCTGGAAATAAGACAAACCATGTTGCAGATTGTTCCAGCGCCAGTTGCTGAAAATGTGTTGACACCAGGGCCTGGGAACGGGAATAGTCAGCATTAGCTCTCGAATGACACGCACAATCGCTTGCCTAAGTCGCTCGTTGCGGCGTAGAAGTCGCAGTTCAAGAGATCGAGCAAGCTAACGGGGGAGAAGTGTTCTTACCATGATACTCAACAATAGCGCCAGTGCCGCCCTTAACCGTAAGAATATCTGCAACTTTGAGAATGATGTCTACACGATCGGTCAGCTTGGCACTGCGGCGCGCGTAGGACATGAGAAATGTTGCACTTCTTGCAGAGCGCCCAAATGCTTGGTAGCAGTGCTGAAAACGTACCTTTGGGTGCAGTCCAGCCTGAAAGTCGGCCAGTCAACTTGACACCAATGACTTTAGGCGCCTTCAATTCCCAAGGAAGATTGGCCATGACATCCACGGCATCTGCGCCACCAACGCCGATGGCGCACATGCCGAGGCCGCCTCCATTGGGCGTGTGAGAGTCAGTACCAATGAGTAGACCCCCGGGAAAAGCATAGTTCTCCAAGATGATCTGATGGATAATTCCCGATCCAGGACGCCAGAACCCAATATTATATTTTGCGCAAGCAGATGAGAGGAAGTCATAAACTTCTCTGTTGACATTGATCGCTCGAGCAAGGTCTTTGTCTCCGCCGACTTGTGCTTCGATCAGATGATCGCAATGAACTGTTGTTGGGTTGGCTACCGAGTCCATGCCAGCAGACATGAACTGAAGTATGGCCATTTGTGCCGTGGCATCCTGGCATGCAACGCGGTCCGGCCGAAGTTTAAGATATGACACGCCACGCTCGATCTGCTGGCCGTGGGGGTCGTCCAAGTGAGAGTACAAAATCTTCTCAGCGTAGGTGAGTGGACGGTTCAGGCGGCTCCGAACGATGGCCAGGTTTTGTGACATCTTTTTGTAATTTATGAAGTTGCTCTCTTCCCAGATGTTTTGCCGGACCTATGGTACAGATAGATAAAAGTCAGCGATCAGGTGATTCGAGCGTGTAATTGTCAACGTCGAATCAAAATCCGACTGTCTCTTTGGGGTGCTAACCTGTCTATCGAGAGCAGTGTCGGTCGCTGTAGCGAGGTGACGAAGGCCGCTATGGGCCAAACGGCCCAGCGGCCGTCTGAAAGCGAGCATCTCTGCCTCTTTGCCGATTTACTTATTTGAGTTGCTGGACCGTGATGAAATGTCAGCCTATCGTGCAGAACATGAGAATGCAGTTCCCCTGCTATGCATCAGCCAGCCAAACAGGACCGAGCCTGGCATAGACTTCTGTAGGGCTGCGGGGGGGGGCAGAGGGGAAAGGGACTCACGGAACAGATAGGCATGGAGATGCGGGAAAAGGGCGAAAAGGTGTGAGAGGAAAGTAACTGCCCTTTATACGTCTCCTGGCCCACCCTGGGGTTGGCTGCCGATATCAGTAGCCTAGCCCAATTAGGCATACGAGAGTAGCTGGCAGTTAAGCGGCGGCCGATCGCGAATGCATAATGTTTCACGGCGTTTAGATTCTGCAGTAGATAATGTTTGATGGCGACTTGTGCTTTGCGGCAATTAGTGTTTTGCGGCGGTAGTATTTTGCGGCGAGCAGTGTTTGCGGCGAATCTCCTTGAGGCCTCAGAAGCAAATGCGGCGCGATGCGCCCCGTTGTGCATTAGATTTTTGCCTCGTCTGATTGGTTCATTGAAGGCCCATATCCCTCGTTATGGAGATAGTGTTGTTGCGGCGAACCACTGAAGATTGTGTTATTACTGACTCACTGGTCCAAATCATGTCTGCATGTGGGCTTCTACACTCTTGCGGGTCCTTGACTCAACGACATTTCCTGTACGGAGGACCGTGACGTAGACAATTCTGATCAGAACTCATCGAATTACGCCATATAGTACATCTTCTCGGTGATACATGCTAGAGGTCGATTTCGAAGAAGGAAGATCACCTAGATTTCCAAGGCTTTTTCCCCTTCCTTAAGTAAGGTACCTAGGTAATTAATTTAGTACGCACGCGTCTTACCGAGGCAGTCCTCAGGTGCCCCAGTTCCTGAGGCACTCACTTCAAGCACCTTCAGTGCCCACCTGCCTTAGGTAAAGTGCCCAATACTTTACTTAAGGTATCTAGGTATGCACTTAAGTAGGTACCTAGGTACTTAAACTCTTCCTTTCTTTCAAGTGGTACCCCTTGCAATACCTGGACCAGACCTCCTGAATAGTAGGTACAGTTAGCAATCATTCTCATCTCCATTAGAACTTGTTTGTAGCTACACGTCAGGCCCGGGCCCCCCTCAACATCACTCTGGCGCATGATGGCCTGCATTTTTTGTCGCATTATTAAAGGTACGCAACCAAGCAGCCGCCCCGAGTGGAATGCTCGTGTCCTGCATCCCAAAGGCATGGCGGATCGCGGCTATCCGAGTACTGACGTTTCTCTTCCTAAATCTGTATCTTCAGGGGAGATTCCCTGCATGAGACTTTTCGAGAGCGAAAGAACGTTGGCATTCCTTGACATCGGACCGCTCAGCAAGGGTCACGCCGTGAGTCATTCACAGGTTGTCTGCGGCATTCAACTTGCGCAGTTCTTATGTGGGCGAAAGCAGCTAGTTTTCCAGCGATTGTGAGCTGACGTCGAAGCTTCTCGGTCCTTGGTATAGTTGGTCATCCCAAAGTACCACGGTGCAAAGCTGGCGGACATTCCCGATGATCAATTGACTGAGATACTGGTGAGTTTTGACACCTTTGTGGTGATGAATTGATGCTGAAATGATGTTGCAGCCCACTCTGAAAAAGCTGGTTGCAGCCACTGGTGCTACTGACTATAACATCCTGCAAAACAACGGCGTCATTGCTCACCAGCAAGTCCATCATGTAAGTGTGAGGCCCCAGGGTTGGGCGAGTTCTACTGCACCGGCTGATCACTGACCATTGTGGCCTGCCAAAGGTACACTTTCACATGGTAAGCGCTGCGTGTCGTGTATCGAAAATAAAACTCTAAGAGAAGCATTAGATCCCTAAGCCCAATGAAGAAGAAGGACTAGGAATTCGCTGGCCCTCGCATCCCAGCGACATGGAAAAGCTCAAGGCTCTTTGCGAGGATATAAGATCCAAGATGTAGCTCATGGACTCATATTGTTATCATCCCATCACTTAGATTTTCGGAATAGCTTAAACTTGCGGGAGCGCGATGGGACTCAACAGTAGATCACAAGCGAGAATGGCGTCCGTCTTGTTATGATGGAAAATGACACCTGATGATTGACTGAATTAATGCCGTGGAGCAATCTAGCTAATATAACAAGCTAACTAGCGCCCTTTTCCATGCTCCGAAGTGACGCAATGCGTACAAACAGTCAAACTCGCCTGGGAGACCGATGGTATGCTCGCGATCCGGTTCAAGGAGGATCGGAAGCATGAGTGCGATCATCGTTTTGGACGCGCACAGGTGAAATTCAGCCGCTCATGCGTAGAATTGATGCAAAAAAGGTGATGGGCCTGCCTTTCCGTGGACGAAACGACAGATTTTCCGCAGCAACCTGAGGTATGCATGAGTCTTGTGATAAAGACAGCCTTGCAACCTACCTGGAGAACCTCCCGCGACGATACCAGTCTACATTACCATACCGATGAATGACGCCCTGTCTGTCATACAAGGACCTAGCTCGTACATACGGATCTAATTGCCAATATGAAGTCCTCAGCTCAGCAGCAATTTTGCTTCTTTCGACTTTGATTTGCTTAGGTAGGACACCGCTTGAATGGGCAATCCATCGCCGTGTGTTAGCTTCAAACTGCGCAAAAAGACCCTCTCTGTGATTCAACAGAGTGTCCCTAGTCTTCGTGTCGCTCATCAAATCGTTTTCGCCGGAGATGGGTTCTTCGTATTCGTATTTCCAGTCCTCATCACCCCCGAGATCTGCAATGATATTTTCGGCATTGATGAATTCCTCTAGACCGGTCCTTTGATTGGTAAAATGAATTTTTGAAGCAACAACGGGATCGAGCCAGTTCTGAATGACTCTCCAGATGCCTGCAGTGTGTCAGTACCTGTCTAATGGCGGACCTTTTCTGACTGCTGACCTTTGAAAACCCAGGGTGCATTGTGAACAAGCACGACACCTAGTGATTCCGGGTAGTTGGCCTCGAAACAATGGATCATGAACTTCACGGGCTGATAGTCCATATTGGCCAAAGTAAAGCCAGTCATGTCGAAAATGATGCTCTGTTTCCTCGTTTATTATATGTCCTGACAGATAGCGATTCTTGTTAAACTTACCGCTGCTTCGATGGGTGGTGTCAAAGTCAGACGAGCTGTCTCGATAATGAAGACTGTGTATCGCTCCAAGCTCTCCTTTGAATGCTCATTACTTTTGTGAAGGCGTACTCTAACGACACAAAGGGGTCTTCCGTCTTTGTCAAGCCCGTGCAGAAAGCTTTTGCCTAAGCGGCACTGCTGCAAAAAATCATGCCCAATTCTCTTTGCCTCGCCATGTCCATTTCTTTCTGCAGCCAACGCACCAGCCTCTCCATTACCCAGAATGTCATGATCCACTCTCATTTCGAAGTACCTCCAATTCAATGTTGATACAAGCATACTGAGTGCTTTCTCTACATCCCACTGGCGAGCCCTCAAGAAGCGCAACATGAGAGAATCCGGATGATCATGCTTTAACATCAGCCAAAAGGCGTCCCGCACTTCCTGTGGCGTACAAAATTCAACGTCTCCTTGATGCTCCTTCGTCAGTCCACATCTATCATCAATATCCATGCCATTTCTGGACGAAACACCAGAGCTTGCAGAATATGGTTGGGGGGTATCCTGTGCAACTTCCAAGCCGCGCTCTTGAGATGCAATCTCGAGCTCTGCTATGCCCCCGCCGTCTCGTGCCACAGATTCCGGCGTCGCGTCATCGCGGGTGCTGTGCAGATTGAAGAAAGCCTTCCACAGCTCACGCAGTGTGTCCTCTTGCTCGGGTGTGAGACTGCCAAGCTGACCTGGTAAAGCTTTTGTATTCGTGCCATTCGTGAGTGAAAGTCGTTCTGTGTCCCTTGGATCGCCAGTCATTGGCATTTCGAAAATTACTGGAGAAGCAAGAGCCAGAAGACAAACGACGCAGGTAGCGACCATCGGTGGCAATAAGGAACGATAGGTTAGCTGGTATGATTGGGCCCTGGAAAAGCGACCTCGACGGTGAGTATGTAAGAGTCGGGTCGCAGGAGAGCTCCCCATTCCATTGGACAGCTTAAAGGCGGAAGTGTTGATTATGGAACATGTTTGACACGAAAATCGCATAAGTGCTGCAGGGCCTGATACCCAATTTGTTCGAGCAAGTCCCATTGCCATTGGCGCAGAATCTGCGAGCCGAGGAAAGGGACAGACGACTTCTTCGGCGTGTCAATGCTGACCGCTGCGCGTAGTCATGAATCGCTGATAAACACTGAGAGTGAAGAGAACGGAAGTTCCTGCCTCAAATATTGTTGCTACGGGAGAGAGCTGAGACACTGCATGATTGACGATGCCGGTGACTTAAAAGGATATAGATGTAGCTGAGAAGTTCAGGTCTCGAAAATGCGACACCTCTGAATTTGGTAATAAGTATCCGAGGGCGAGGACAAACAGAGATGTCACGACTGGAGACCGCTCGTCCCGGCCACGACGTGGGGAACCTTGTTATGTCGTGGGGTGCCACGAAGCGATGCACGAGTTTCTTCTCTTTCGAAAAATCGTATTTGACGTGGAAGCAGAAATCCGAGACGGCGACGTAACCGTTGCCGATGATGCACCGAGCATGGAGAGGATATTGATGCGAACTGTCGTCCGACATTGGCCTCGTAACAAGGGGGAACGGTGCAGCCGAGTTGCGTGCAATAGGAGTACAACGGTGAGTGGCTGGTGGTGGTAGCTGTGGCTGAGCTGCACCTTCTTTACGCCGTATGAGGTCAGTGCCTGCTGGCAGGCAGCGTGGTTACGTGAAGGGTCTAATATCTAGCGCAAAAGACAGGCAACAGAGACGAGACGAGGCGCGTTTCTTCAGGAGTCAGCTGTCAATCCAGATTCAAGATAAGGTTTTTAAGGCCTCAGAGAGCTGCAAATGTCAGATGAAGGGCAGAGCAGACATGGCTCCTGCAGAACATGGAACCTCTCGTTCCCTATCGCGACTTCACTCTGTCTCCGAGGGTCAGGAGCACCACCACTGGCTAGTTCCTTTAGCGCCGTCACGGACTGCATCAATGGACTATCCTTTGCTCTAAACACCACATTCCGTCCGTTAGCATGCAAAGTATCCGAGATGTGAACGAATGGAGAACCGCTGTACAAAACGATACGTAAAACTACAATCTGCTTGGGAAAATGCCGCACACCATCCCGCTTTGCCTCACATGCCAGGTAACAACTTTCGTGGCTGGTCATAGTGCACAAAACATCTTGTCCGTCACCACATATGACCAAATCCTCCGACTCTGTTCAACGTCCACATCATTCTCCCTTCAACTTGTCCTGCTTGACCGTGAAAGCCATGTCTAACAGCTCCGCCTCTTCCTTCTTATGGACGTGCTTCAGTCCGGTTGCTACAGACGCACTGGGGTTGCGACCGGCATACATGACGTGCTTCCTGTCATGGTGTTGAGTCTGGTTTAGAAGTGTTTCGATTCGAGGCTGGGTAAAGCTCCACGCGCCGGCGTTGAGAGGCTCTTCCTGGGCCCAGACGATGGTCTTTGCGTTGGGGTACATGTCGAGATTCTCCTTGAGCTGCTGCCATGGGAAGGGATTCAGCTGCTCGATGCGCGTGAGGGCAACATTATCAATCTTGTTGTCGGCACGGTACTTGTGAAGACTAGCCCAGACCTGACCGGTGCAGATGATGACACGATCAATCTCTTCAGGAGCCTTGATGTTGCCACACCGATGCTCCGGATCGGGAATGATCCACTGGAAGCCAGCATTCTCCCCATTGAAGTCTTCGATGTTCGACCGAGCGAGGGGATGACGCAGTAACGACTTGGAGAAGAATATGATGAGAGCTGTGACTCTGTCAGCACAGGGCGTTTCAAGACCAGAGACGAGGGTGAACAACTGGAAATTCGTCATACTTACGCTTACGGAACTGTCGGTGCATTTGTCTTCGCAGAATATGAAATAGATTGGCTGGAGTGGTCATGTAGGCGATCTGCATGTTGCAGTCTTGGTGTTGCCTGTGAAGCTTTTCATCCGATGGGAATATACGAGGATCTTCATTGGAAAGCTGCAGATAGCGTTCCAGACGACCGGACGAGTGCTCAGGCCCTTGTCCATCGTAGCCATGTGGCAGAGACATCACCAGACCGGTTCGCTGCATCCACTTGACCTCGCCGGAAGCGATGAACTGATCAATGATGCATTGCGCGTTATTGGCAAAGTCACCGAATTGGGCCTCCCACATGACAAGAGCATTGGGTGACTGCAGCGAATAGCCATATTCAAAACCGAGAGCACCAAATTCACTTAATGACGAATTGGAGATGACAAACTTGCCCTGATCCTTGCTGATGTGCTGCAAAGGCGTGAATGTCTTCTCGTTTTCTTGGTCATGGAAGACGGCATGACGCTGTGAGAATGTGCCTCGCTCGACATCCTGGCCAGACACACGGACGTGATAGCCTTCAGTCACCAGGGTGCCAAAAGCGAGTGCTTCTGCCGTAGGGAAGTCGACATCCTTCCCTTCAACGACCGACTTTGTTCTGTTTGCGAGAATACGTTTCAAGTTGCGATGGATGTTGAAATCTTCCGGGGCGGAGCCAATAACCTCGCCAACGTGGTCCAAGGTGCTTTTGTCGACGCTGGTAGCGTGATGGGGAAGTACCTCGGTAGCCAGTTCCTTCGGAGATTTGAAGCCATTCCAGGCAGACGTGGTCCACTCCTTCGATGTCGGAGTATAATCCTTGGACTTGTTGAAGCTCTCCTCGAGCATGCCCCAGACCCATTGCTTGTGCTCTTCGATATCTTCCTTGGTGAAAGTGCCTTCCTGGAGCAGCTTGTTCACGTACACGTCAATTTGCGGTTCTTTTTGTTGGATTCTCTTGTACATGAGCGGCTGCGTGAATGATGGCTGATCTGTTTCGTTATGGCCGTACTTCCGATAGCAGATCAAGTCAACGACGACATCATGCTGAAATTCGGCACGCCAGTCGGCAGCCAGTTGACACACGAAGTTGACAGCCTCAACATCGTCAGCATTGACATGGAAAACAGGTGCGTCGATGGCTTTAGCAATGTCTGTACAATAGGCGGTCGAGCGAGCAAAACGAGGATCGGTAGTGAAGCCGATCTGATTGTTCACCACCAGATGGATAGTCCCACCGGTGGAAAAGGCCGGTAATGAATGGAACCCAAGACACTCGTACACGATTCCTTGGGCAGCAAACGCAGCATCGCCATGGAGAAGCACGCCCATGGCCGTCCGATGCGTCTTCTCGTCATTGTTATAGTGTTGAATTGCTCGCGTCTTGCCCAGGACGACAGGGTCCTCTGCCTCCAGATGAGAGGGATTGGCAACCAGAGAGAGTTGGACACGCTTTCCTGAGGGGGTGGGACGCTCAAAGTTCATTCCCAAATGGTACTTGACGTCACCAGAGCCCTCATCCTCAGCACCCAGGGTGCCAGCAAATTCGGAGAATATACTTTCGTTGGGCTTTCGCACGACGTTGCTGAGCACGTTTAGTCGTCCACGGTGAGGCATGCCGATGACGATGTCCTTGACACCGTAATCGACACTGCGGTCGATCAGGGCCTTCATACCGGGTACTAGAGTCTCACAACCCTCAAGACCGAATCGCTTGTCGTTGGGGTATTTCGTTGCAAGAAAGGACTCAAAGCTGGAACTCCAGATAAGTCGGTCCAAAACACGTCGTTTCTCGTCGATGGAGTACTTGAAAGGCTGTGGAACTTCGAGACGCTCTCGGAGCCAGTCGCACTTCTCACGATCGGGAATGTGGATGAATTCGACACCCCAAGAGCCAGCGTATATCCTCTCGCAGGCGGCAATAATCTCTCGTAGACTCATCTTGTCACGTCCTTCACGCCTAAAACGAGGTAAGATACCGGGCCCCAGAGTGTATTCCGTGTCGAGGTCGGCTTCGGTGAAGCCGTAATGTTCGAGAGTCAATTCCTTGGGCTTGATGTTACCGAAGCCCTCGGCAGTGTTCCGGATTCCTAAAGGGTCCATATTTGCTTTATGATGACCGCGAGCTTGGTATGCCCGAACGAGTAGCTGCACTTTGAGATGATTTGTAACATCGGAACCATCCTCCAGAGCCAGGTTACCAGCCAGACGAGGAACGCCACCAGTCATGTTGGGAACCAGATTCGGCGGTGGCTGAAAAGCCTGAGACGTGGGCATCTCGCCGCTTTCCATGTTTTTGAAGTAAACCTGCCAAGAGACATGAACACTCTTGGGATCATGTTTCCATTGCATGTACATCTCGTCAACGTAATTGGCGGCTCCACCAGAGAGAAAGTTGTCGCTCGGGTCGGGTGAAGTGTGCGTCGCATCAGTAGCGTACGATCTCACCGCTGAAGAAGTCAGCAGGCGACTTGTCTTTGCTAATCTCCATGATGTGGTTTGGCTCGTCGTTGCTGAGGCGGAGCGTCTCGGCTGGGCTGCAGCGCATCGTACGCTGCGCAACAGCTGCGAGCTGGATCTATACAGTCGATTGCGCAACATAACGGATCTGACTGGAGAGTGTCTCTAAATTTGAATAACCTCAATGGCAAAAGACATGAGCAGAAAGCGACGAGGGGAAAAAATACCTCACCCGTCAGCAGCGAGGTGATCGCAGATGAAACAGGGCAGGGGTAGCAAATCAGCAAGTTCCGAGATCGCGCAGCTGCGGGTTGGCATCAAGATTACGCACGTGACCAGCTGTCTTGTTGGGTGCGTGTGATAGCAAAAGGTTGCTTCATTGGCTTCAAATAGTAAAAAAAAATAAAGGAAAAAAGAGTCTATTGTAAGTAGACATGTTTTTGTGGCTGTGCTGCTAGGCTATCTAGAGCCCCCGTTCACCTGGAGATGGCCAAATACAGTACGCCACCCACTGTATGGTCTCTGTATGGAGAACATACATGCATAAAGCACATAATTGCATGCATAAAAGAAGTACTTATGTAAGAAACCTCCTATCACGTGACGCACCTGCATTACCTGGCCTACCTGGTAAGGTAGGTATGTATATGTAGGAACCTACATGAAGAGCGACGACAACGATGTAACAAAGTCACGTCGGTGCTCAAGATTTTATCGTCATCATGCGTGCCTGCCTGCATTTGGCACATCAAGGATGTCCTCGGGTGGCAATGCAGGGCATTGGCAGTCGGGACGGCCCAAGCATAACACTGCCGAAAGAAAAACTTGAATGATGAATCGCCTGCCCAAGGTTGGCTCTTGACTTTCACGCGAGCGCATGTTAACCACGATGGCGCACCCGACGTGCAAGACGCTCGAGGGCTCCATTAATTGGAGTTGGATTTCAAGGCTCTCGGTTGTACGGAAAACACATGCATAAGTGGACTGCACGAATGCGTAACTACCTTACCTTACCTACCTTATGTAGAGTACTCCGTAGGGTCCTTGAAGTCGAGTCCACTATTCTAGAGGGCAGTCCCACCCATCCCCGATTTTAGCTACCAAAGGTACCTTACCTAGGTAGGTAGGTACCTAAGGCTGTCGTCGTGTACACAATCCCCGACATTTGAAATGATAATGAATCAGACAGATATTGTTAAGATTGATCTGCTTTCTGCCTGCTCTTATCGCAGTGCCCACTGCTACATATTGAAAGGCTGATCTCCGCGAGATCGGGCTATTTACTTTGGTACACATCGCAACGATTTCGTAATCGTACCCAGCTTGCCTACCTGTACCTAAGGTACGTAGGTAGGTAGGCACGTGCGTGAGGGGAGGAGGCCATATACGCTTTTCGGTCAGCGCTCCGACTACACGTCGCAAAAAGTGTCCTCAATATACAAATCATGAACACTGAAAACGAAAACAATCGTCACAGCAGTCGCCAAAATCGGAAGCGTTCTACTTCACGCACTCGACAGTCCAGGCTGACGACACCGTTGAGGCCTTCGTCGCGTTCATCCCTCCGAGACCCTGCTCGACATACCAGCGACAGTCATGGAAACATTTTTCTCGACGCCATGGAGCCAGCTTTCGCAGAGCTGTCGGATGCCATGGCTGACTTGGAGGCCAACATGATGCATTTTCAGCTCATGCATGAAAGTCTCGCGCGTTTCAGTGAATCTTTTGCAAGCCTCCTCTACGGATTGAACATGAACGCGTTTTGTGTTGACTTCCCGGAGGTTCGCTCTGCCCACTCCGTGCTTGACACTCAAACCCTCGGAAACCCCGATGCTGGCCACCAGCTAATCGCCAAACAGTGTCCAATTCCAGAATCATTCCAACGTCAGCGACCGAACCAAGAAAATAAGATCGATGTTCAGCCCGATGCTGAAGCAACTTTCATGTGTGTGCTTTCATCCCGCTTTTAGAGCAGTGTTGCCTTCGCTACTAATGCCGAACATATTCTCTAGGACAACGGACACGTCATTCGTCGACAATCCACCAACCTCAGCAAGGCAACCCGCAAATGTAGTCCTCGAACATCGACAATCACGCTTGCCGTTCGCTCGTGGCAATAATTCGAAGCCTGTGGCAAATCGATCTGGTAGAGGGAGAGCAACCGGGGCGTACAGGACACAAGGTCAAGCAAGGAATTAAAAGGGTAAGATGAGATGGTCTTCAGTATCTCGTCATACCACCGCTATCAGGACAACATGTTATTATTACGTGATCAGTTGAGAGAGAAAGAAAAGCTCAATGTGTACAAGCCTGTTCCCTCGTTTCTTAGCCGAGGCGGGACCGGGCTGCACGTGATGTGCGTGTCTCGGGTATAGTTGTTGCTTGCACCACGCCCGAGCCTTCACTAAACAAAATGCATAGTAATTTAAGCACTCCCATCACTTTGGCAAAAAACGATAATTCAGAGAGAAGCCAATTTAACGTTACGATGGGGTATTACTAGTTTGCGATAGCTTTTTTTTTTTTTTGGCAATGATCTCTATGTGCTCGTCCGAGCTTTAGAATTTCGCGCTGCCAACTGGTAGCTGTTTAGCTAAACAGGGATCTCTCGGCCCTGCCTCGCATCTCACAATCTAAATTCCGGCACTTTCAGTTGCCAAATTCTAAGCGCCAGTATCAGGTATCATGGCACCACAATTGGTGCATCGTCTCTCAGTGTTGTGGTAACGTTGATCCCGCGAACCGAGCGGAAGCGACGATGAACATAATCTCACATAAATAAAGTTGTTTTCTTTCGCTCGGCTTTGTCTACCAGTCGATGAACCGCTATGCCTTTACTGGTAGGCCCAGTGAAGACTTTGTCAATTGGCAACTCTGTGCTAACAAGCTCCAGAGCAACCTCGAAAACTGTTCTCCTCCTTGTTCATATTGACTGGCCTGTTGTGCTTTCTTGCTGGTCAACTGCCAAGTTGTCTTGTTGGAGGTGACCGCGGGCCCGACGCAACGCCCGACTCGTCTAGATTCCCTGGAGCTAGGTTTATAAAAAAATATGAATTTTCAGCCTTGGCACGTCCAAGTCGCTACTTTCCTCCAAGCGTGGCGCTTCTGATAACAGCGCGACTAGAAATTTTATATTTTGTGGCTATTAGACAACAATGCTCAGCTCCTGGCCTTGAGGTAATGAGAACTTTAGAGTGGACTACACCAGGGAACCCTCCCTTGACCTCCATCTCCACGTGTATTTTTGTGTCGATTACTAACGTTGTAGCTACAGTCATGGATTTGCGTGTTCTTATTCGGATACATTGCAATAGCTTGGCGTGGCAGCTTGATGAACTCAAGATTATCGGTAGACGAAGACGACCTAGAGGATCCCTGGCGGACTATCCTCGATGATATGCGTCATTGGATGACTGGCCCAAGGGCGAAGTTCTGCTTGGGCTTGGCTGGCAACTTTCTGCTCTCGTATGGTACATATTTAACATATTTCGAAGAATTTCCTTCAACCTATATATGCTTTCCCCAAAAAGACAGTCGGCTACAAGTCGTTGGCATGCAACATATCGGCGTTGCATTGGACGCGACTATCACAGTATTGCTTTGGCGGATGTTTACCCGGACAAAGAACTTCAGGAGCAGGGTACGCTGTATGGCCTACACCTTTACTACGTCCTCTTTCCTCATCGCGCTGCTATGGTTGGTTAGCTGCGTGGCCACTAGATCTCAAGAAGATGCCGAACTTACTCTTAACAATCCGACAATCCAAGAGAAGCTGATTGTCAGTTGGGCTTTGACCATATTCTGTGTCAGCTCAAGTTACACGATGGACCAGGGAAGCCTTGAACTGTCTGCAGCAGTGGCCACGGCCTGGGTTGGAGTTTGGCGAGCCAGCAAAATGGCTTTCGGGCCGGTCAATTGGATGCATTCGTTTCGCTGGTCTAGCTCGTTTCCCATGTGGCTTTGCTCGACGGGGTTAATCCTTTTCCTCTGTGCCCTCGAGTTCAAAAAAGTCCTCGGGATTGGACGAAAGTATCTCATTCTCTCGATGTATTCGCTCCTGATTATCGCCACAATTTTGACGGCGATGCGGCAACCGAGCGGATTGAGAAACCGCCACCCTATCAAAGATCTGATATACGAGGCACGTATAGCTCATGATCGATGGCTGATTAAGGCTGCTACGAGCAACAGCCTAGAGACAGCGGTGAAAATATACGAGGAGCGCCACGACGCGCGAAGACCTCCGCCCGGGTTTGAAGTGTGGTACGAGATGGCCAGAAACTCCACAGTAATCGACGACTTCGAGCAGATCGACAAAGATCTCAGCATATTTTGGTCTCTGTCGCCTGCAATGTTACGTGAACGGGCTCAGTTGGCGACTACCTATCCGGGAGTGGGCAGCATTACCATAAAGCACGGTGAAGCTACCGCCAGCGATCCGGGCGACGAGACGAAAAATCAGGAAATGGGAAAGATTCTCGATATGACCAAGAAGTTCTCCAGGTATTTGCCAGACATGACCCTTCCTATCAACACGGGCAAGGCTCCACGAGTCATTCTCCCTCGGTCTCACGAACAAGGTGATGATTCAGCGACGTCAAATTTAGTGACAAGGAAATCGTCGGTTGACGAATCTGGAGATGCTCCCCATATGCCACAGAGAAGGCACACGAATGGTGGCAGTGAAAGGCGCCGCTGGTATTCTTTGCGTACCGATGTAATGAAACCGATGTTGTCGAGAGCCTGTCCCCAAACATCACTGATCAACACTGGACAGAGTTCCAGTCCGGCAACCTTTTGTTTTAGTTGTGCCAGCCTTCATTCTCGGGGGCAGTTTATGGACGATTGGACGAAGTCGCTCAACGTCTGCAATCAACCAGACCTCGAGTACTTGCATAGCTTTTTCATGACAGAGCAAAGCCCGCCATCTATTGCGCAACTTATACCTCTGTTTGGAAATTTCAAAACCCCCGGCTTTGTGGACATACTACTACCATTCGCGCAGCCACCGAAAACCGGGCGCAATAAAGAAGCCCCCTTTGGTCAGCTCAAAGACTCCTTGTTTTGGCGTGGAACCATTGGAGAGCATACACTTAGCGACAAATCAATCAGGGGAAGTCAAACGATGAGACTCTTGCATCTCCTCACGAAGCCTGACGCAAATAGCAAAGTAACAATGGTTCTACCTATGTTTGGTTCGGACAAGCTTCATTCCAAACAAGTCTTAGCGTCAGAAGTCAATAAAGACTTGTCTTTCAACGTCGGTATAGACGACTATTCCGCCTGTTCTGGATCGAATTGCGGTCTTACGCGGAAAATTTACGGCCAAAAAAATACCAGCGAGGATTCTCTCTCATACCAATATGTTCTGCTGACGGACGAGGATAATAGCCCCCCAGCCGGAATGCTGGCAGCTCTTACATCTTCAAGCCTACCATTCTTATCTACTATTTTTCAGACATGGTACTCCAGTCGGCTCACACCGTGGTTGCATTTTGTGCCTCTAGATGTCCGCTATCACGCTTTGCACACCTCCCTTCTCTACTTCAGGGGGACCACGAGCAGAGCCAAGATGGACCATCTAAACACGTACATCCAGGGCCATGCGGCGGATGCAGAATGGATCGCACAGCAAGGGCAACGTTGGGCATCAAAGGCTCTTGGCAATGATGATGCAGAACTGTATTTTTTTCGGCTGCTCCTTGAGTGGGGAAGGCTCATTGACGACGAAAGAGATAAAATAAGCGTTTTAAAGGCGAAGAATGGGTAGTAAACACTAGAGTAACGCATAAAAAAAAACAAGTTATAACGCTCATGAGAGGACAGTACTTCTATCATGTAGAAAAAGAACGTGTTACGTGATCAATGAGCACAACTCATTATGAGGTGAAACTACAGCCGCGGATGGATCCCCCCCCCCCCCTTCCCAGGCGGATATCCCTCC
Source organism: Aschersonia sp. MBC 877 (assembly GCA_030787035.1). Lineage (NCBI taxonomy): Eukaryota > Fungi > Ascomycota > Sordariomycetes > Hypocreales > Clavicipitaceae > Aschersonia > Aschersonia sp. MBC 877. The sequence goes on along the minus strand of JARJUA010000025.1, from coordinate 148,904 downwards.
CCTTTCCCGTTTTAGCGGCTACAAGCTGACACGTTACAAGCAGTCTCACTTGTTCGCACTGTGAGGAAGGAACTCGATCCACCCGTTCCATACGGAAGACCAAGTTTGCACAGTGACCCCTTTACGGTGAATACACATTGTCTTGCCATACTACCTGAAGTAGATAGTCAGAGGCTTACGGTCACCTGAATCTTTACTTCTGCGACTCGTCCGCAAAATGGGCCTGAATGATCGCAGCCTGGTGCAGCGAGTCTCCTCACGGACGGCATGACGCATATCCACCGTCGACAAATGACCGTCCTGACGAGTACTGGGAACACGGGATCATGAGAGCCCCTTGTACGCAAAACAACCGAGCAGTCTAGTATTGACATAATATCCAGCCCGACTTCTTCGCTAAGCGATATCCTCAGACCATACTACCGCACAGTGTCTATGGCTTCCTCAAAACGCGAAGATGAAAGCCAAGGGCATCGACTTTCCATTCCTCTCCAAGAACTGCCTTTCGAGGCTGGCAAACGAGGGCCCGACCAACATGATACCGACCACATTGCCGAGAGTCAGCTTGCTGATGATAACCCTCCTGTGACATTTTCAGCAAAAGAGACCCTATCATCAGATGAATGGCCCCCCCCACCTCGGCCAAATGACAACGACATTGTCAAGTCATCTATAGACTCTACCGCAATCCAAACTTTACCACCCCATATCCGATCTTTCAGATTCGACCAGCAGGACTCCGTTTCGCCTCCTCTCGATGCTTCCGATGGACTGTCATACTACATGGGAGAAGCCAACAATGCCGATTGGGATGACGGTGATCAAGTGCCGTTAACATACGGGGCCCAACCTATCTCGGGGTCGCTATCAACTCACGATGCTTTTGAACCAACATCCCACCTGAGGAATAGCCAACCGGAGACAAACCGATCACTGAAAAGGAATGACTTCGATCAAGGCGCTTCACCTGCAGCATCGCGGGGCCAGTATCTTACCAACTTGGATGAAACGGAAACTACACCATATCGAGTCGCTCGAGCCTCCTCCAGACCTGGCGCTTTCCTGCGTGCCGGATCGATTGTGAGAGCGATGTCTCAGCGTGTAGTAAACATCAGCGGAGAGAGCGAATTGAACGAACAGCGCATATCGGGGCATCGATCTCGTCCGTCCAGAGTTTCACTTCACCACCAAGATGCAGTCTCCGCACTTTCAACGCCAAACGACACGCCTCTGCATCCGCAGATTCTGAACCCGTCGTCAGAAAAGGGGGAATCAGCAGGTTACATCAGGACAGCACTGGCAGAGCGCCAAGCTCCCAATTTTCTCAAAGGGCGTTCACTGGGCATTTTTCCACCCGAAAATCGACTGCGACTACAACTTTGCCGTCTGTTGGTTAAGCCATACACGGAACCCTTCATATTGGTCTTGATCGTACTGCAGGTCATCCTTCTGACTATTGAATCTGCTCCCAACGTTTTTGTGAAGGGCAACGAACGCCCAGAAAGATGGGGGAAACGGCCTTTGGATTGGATTATGCTTGGTCTCTTCATTGCTTTTACGCTCGAGGTAATCGCTCGCATGATAGTGTCTGGCTTCTTCTTCAACGCTGCAGAGTACAGCACGATAGACCGCAAGAAGGGAGTGAGAGCCGCAATAATGGAACAATACAAAGCCGCGTTTCGACCCCAGCAGCTAAAATCCGTGGACAGTGAACCAACAAGACCCTCAGCTTTTGCTCGGTCACTGACTACCCTGATACAGCGGCAAGAATCACTGCCAGAGACATTCGATGAGCAGCAGCGATACCAGCTGGCACGTCGAGCTTACCTACGTCATTCATTTAACCGCTTGGATTTTGTAGCTGTCGCCTCTTTCTGGATTGCACTGTTTCTTGGCGTTACTGGTGTTGAGAGTCGAAATCGCATATACATATTCAAAATGATGAGCTGCCTCCGCATACTCAGACTGTTAGCCTTGACTAACGGAACCGCTGTAAGGAATCCATTGCCAATCGCACAGGCTGGCGTGTGCCTGGTTCACTAACGGTTTGTCTATTCGCAGATCATCCTCAAAAGTTTGAAGAAGGCTGCTCCTTTGCTCGTCCGGATCGCTTTCCTGGTTGGGTTTTTTTGGCTGCTCTTTGCGATCATCGGGATACAAAGCTTCAAATCAAGTTTGCAGCGGCAATGTGTCTGGATCGACCCGCTTGACCCAAAGAACTTCTCAGCGACGTACACTAATGCTATGGAATTCTGTGGGGGTCACTTGGATAATCAGACGAACAAAAGCCTGCCATGGGTCAAGTCGACCAGCCCAGCTACGTTAGATGGTCTGGAACCAGGTTACAACTTTGGAGAAGGAAAAGGTTTCATTTGTCCTCGTGGCTCAATTTGCCTTCAGCAGAAGAACCCCTATAACGGAACCGTCAATTTTGACAATATCGCCAATTCCCTGGAGCTGGTCTTCGTTATCATGAGCGCCAACACCTTTTCCGACCTCATGTACCACACAATGGCTTCCGATTATTTGCAAGCGGCCCTTTTTTTTGGAGCAGGGATCATGATTATGCTGCTGTGGCTGACAAATCTCCTCATTGCCGTGATTACATCGTCATTTCAGGTTATCCGCGAGGAGAGCAGGTCAAGTGCGTTCACCGCAGACGCCGACACGACCGCTCCAGCACATCAAGAAGCACGTTTTCGCCGATCGCCGATTCAGAGAATTTACGACAAAACCTCGGGCTTCTGGGTTCTCACGATCGCCTTTGCATTGATATGTCAATCTTTCCGCAGCTCCAGGATGTCATCATCCAGGGAAAGTTTCATCGCAGTTGCCGAACTGATAGCGACGATCGTGCTCGACATAGAGATCATTGTGAGGTTTGCCGCGGAACCACGGCGGTTTCATCGAAGCTGGCGTAATCTCTTTGATTTTCTTTTGGCAATCGTGACAACTGTCATACTCATTCCGCCGACTCCCAGCACTCGTGCATATCAATGGCTCACAGCCTTTCAGATTCTTCGTGTTTACAGAGTCGTGCTGGCAATTCCAGTTGCCCGCAAGCTCATTTTACTTGTGCTGGGCAACGCTGCCGGTATCGCAAATCTGATACTTTTTGTGTTCCTCATGACATTTTTCGTCGCTATTTTTGCAGCACAATTATTCCGTGGCCAGATTCCGATGAATAACGATGATGGCGGACTTGTACGAATTTCGTTCGTCAACATATACAACTCCTTTCTCGGAATGTATCAGATTTTATCAAGCGAGAATTGGACCGAGATCCTATATGCCGTCACATCATCAACGAAACAGTTTCATACTGCATGGATTGGTGCGATGTTCCTCATTGGATGGTTCACTCTTTCTTTCTTTATCCTGATCAATATGTTTATTGCTGTCATTCAGGAAAACTTCGATGTGTCTGAGGATGAAAAACGGCTCGAGCAAGTAAAGGCATTTCTTCAACGAAAAGAATTAGGGCACACTCCCAGCAATTTGGCTTTATCAACGATCTTTAGCCTGGGAAGAAGAAGTCGACGCCGAGATCCGTTGGATTATGGTCCTGCAATGGTGGAGATGCTTCTCAAAGACGCTGTGGTCAGAGACTTTCTGGATGATCACTCTGCAGATCCCATTCGCGAGAATACGCCTACTGCGCCGCAAAGAAGTACGACCGCTTTGTTCGGCGACGATGTCAAACCAAACATCGCTCTGAAGATCTGGAGGGGAGTACTGAGCAAACTGCAGAACAAAGATCCAAACCCTTTTTACTCCAATATCCGTTTTGACGGACCGAATGATACCCTCGATCCCCGTCAAATGGCTCGACAAGCTGTTTCAGCAACGTCAGCCAGGCGAAGGGCTCAGCGAGAGTTTCTTGCCCGCCATCCTCGGTACAATGATTCGCTCTATGTATTCAAACCGAAAAACTCGCTACGACGCCTGTGCCAGAGGATCGTTGGTCCTGCCAGAGGTCTTGAACGATTTGATGGCATTGAGCCCAACAAAATTATCTGGTACACCTTCTCGGCTTTCGTTTATGCCGTTGTAGTTGCCATGGTCATCCTAGCATGTATTACGACACCACTTTATCAAAAGGAATACAGAGAACAACACCCCTCCATTGCATGGAACTGGTATGTGTGGACCGACTTGGCTTTCACCTCTGTGTTTACCGTCGAAGCCATCATCAAAACGATAGCAGACGGCTTATTGTGGACACCCAACGCATACTTGCGAAGTTCTTGGGGTTTCATCGATGGGGTTGTCCTGTTGACGCTGTGGATCAACATCATTACTCTTTTGATCAACGATGGGGCTATTTCTAGAGCTGTTGGAGCTTTCAAGGCCCTGCGCGCCCTTCGATTACTCAACGTCAGCGAAAGTGCTAGGGATACGTTTCACTCCCTGCTTATCGTTGGTTGGTGGAAGTTGATAGGGGTGAGTCCTTCCTCGCATAAACATCGAGATCGCTCTCTCGTCATCGTGGCCGTGTGCTGGCTTGTGAGCTGACCAACCCCTTAGGCCGCCCTGATATCGTTGTCGCTGCTCATTCCATTCGCCATCTATGGGTTGAATCTTTTCAATGGCTTGATGGTGTCTTGTAATGATTCCTCTAACAAACTTGAGACCCTGAGTGAATGTTTTGGCGAGTATAGCAGTTCGCCTTTCAATAGTGATTGGCCCATGCTGGCTCCCCGCGTTGCGTCAAATTCTTACTTCAACTTCGACGACTTTGGGTCATCACTGTTTACCCTTTTTCAAATTGTTAGTCAGGAGGGTTGGACAGACGTGTCCTTCGCCGCCCAGGCGATTGTTGGGCGAGGAATGCAATCTCAGGACCAGGTCGCACCAGGCAATGCTCTCTTCTTCGTGATCTTCAACCTCATGGCTACAGTCTTTGTTCTGACTCTGTTCATTTCCGTTTTCATGAGAAACTATACTGAACAGACCGGTGTCGCTTACCTCACTGCGGAGCAACGATCATGGCTTGAGTTGCGCAAATTGCTGCGACAAATTTCCCCGTCCAAAACCTCCTACAATGAGAGCGAGAAGGCTTGGAAGACTTGGTGTCACAAGACGGCAACCGAGAAGCGCGGAAAATGGTATCAAATTATCACAGTCGTTCTTGTGCTACACTTACTTCTTCTCATGACTGAGTTCAGCTCCGAACCTCTTTGGTGGTCAAGAATACGCGAGGCCTGTCTCTTTTTGTTCATTTTGACTTACATCACCAACATCATCATTCGAATCATTGGTCTTGGTTGGAAACGTTTTCGCAGGAGCTCCTGGGATCTTTACTCACTTGTCTTCGTTTCGGCTGCCTTTTTTGCAACTTTTTTGGCGCTCTTCGTCGGTGACGCCAGAGCTGACGCATTTATCCAGCTTCACAAGTTATCCCTCGTGGCTATTTTGCTACTCTTGATACCCAGGAACGACGCTCTGGACCAGCTTTTCAAGACTGCGGCAGCAAGTTTGACCGTGATCGGTAATTTGTTAGCCACATGGCTGGTCTGCTTCCTCGTCTTTGCCATCGCCTTGACACAGGCTTTCAGTTTGACACGCTTTGGAGACAACGAGACCAGCGACGTCAATTTTCGTAGCGTCCCGAAAGCGCTCATTCTTCTATTCAGGATGAGTTTGGGCGAAGGATGGAACCAAATCATGGAGGATTTTGCCGAAATACGACCGCCTCTGTGCGTGGAAGAGAGCAGATTCTTCGACAGTGACTGCGGTAGTAAGGCCTGGGCCCGCTTCCTCTTTGTTGCCTGGAACATTATCAGCATGTACATCTTCGTCAACCTTTTCGTGTCACTGATTTACGAGAGCTTCAGCTACGTTTACCAGAGGTCAAGCGGTATGGCAATCGTTGATCGAGACGAGATTCGGCGTTTCAAAGGAGCATGGCGCAGCGTGGATCCTGCCGGGACAGGATTCATTTCGAAAGAGTCATTTCCACGACTATTACGAGAGTTATCCGGCGTCTTTCAGATGCGGATTTATCAGCCAGGGGATTCGATTTCGCAAATTTTGAGAGATGTCAAGGACGATTCAAAGAGTACTCATCACACGTCTGTGGCGACAGTAGATCACATCAGCGGCGTGAGCTTGGAAAGGCTCAATAATCGATTATCAAGACTGGACGTTCCAAAAATTCGCGAACGGCGTCGTCAATTCAAGATGTTTTATGGGGAGGTATTGGCATCGGCCGACCCGGACAAAGGCATTGCCTTCACCGATGTTCTTTTGATTCTTGCTCACTACAACATTATCAATGACAACAAGAGTCTAAAGTAGGTTGAAACAACATTCATAGCCAGTAGGGGGACTGACTTCATTTTTATAGGCTCGAAGAGTTTTTACGACGCCGAGCGCGGTTGCAGCGCGTTGAGGAGGAACTTCGACGAAAAATAGTCCAAGGGTTTTTTGATACACTGTGAGTGACCGCATCCTGTCACGACTTATATGGCCAGGGGTCGCAAGGTTTCTGGGCTTACTTTTTCCATCTTTTGCAGTTTCTGGTCAAGAAAGTTCAAAAGACACATGGAACAGCAGCGCCCTTCCAGAACATCGACGGCTCACAACAATTCGATCCCGCAGATTTTGATTGAAGATGATTCTGGACAGGACTTGGGTCAAATGCACAACATGCACTTATTTGACCAGCCGCGGTGGACGCAATTAAGTTCCAGACATGGCGCGGGCCGGCAAAACGCCTCCAAATCGAACGATCTTAGTCCCCATGAGAACACTGATCAACACCCTCTAAGCTTTCCACAATCGACCCAGACATCTCCGACGCGCCAAGCCAGCACGTCCGGGTTCAGTTTTGAACTGTACGAGCCGGAGCACGGTAACAATGGAGCACCGCTGCCGAGAGAGGACAGCGGTGTAGTGAGCCCCATCGAGGCTCGCGACATGCTTGACAACTCGGCGTGGATGGAAAGCATTAGGCGCAGCGCAACATTGCGCAGGTCTGACAAAGGTTCATGGCGATTCGGCGAGTTTGGATCCTGATAGCTAGCTCGCGAACACATTACATTGTCCACACAGACCATAGAACACATTGAGTCAGATATTTGCCGTATCAGAACTCAAGGTATATTCATGCGACTTTCAATACCAATTACAAGGATTCAGCAGCCATCGTTGAGCATGCCACCATTCACGTGTGCATGGGTTGCCTCTCAAAGGCCGTACCTACGTAGTGTTTTTAAATGGTGGCTCAATTCTCAGCTGTTTATTGGCTGAGCAAGCTCGGCACACGCCCTCCTACCTCTTCAAGCCTGTAGTTTGTCGAATCCATACACTTGAGGCTTCGCTGACTAGCCTCAAACAGCACAATGAAAGTTTTGTATGAGCAATTATTCATTGCGGGCTGATATATTGGTGTAACCGTTCTGCGCTGAAACCTGACACGCTTTTTCACAAAATTGAGTCGCTCCTGTTGACGCGTAAGCTTGTGGTTTCAGTCACGGGTCGGATCAAAGGAGTAGTCACAAAATTGCTGATGGCCTGAAACCTCATGAGTATGATACTATGGCGGTCTCAGAAAATACCCCACCATAGTTTGCGAAGCGAACATCCCGACCATGTGCTTGTGCTTCGCTGCACAGGCTCAAATTTGCCATCCAGTCAGAAATACTTGTATAGAGCTCTCTACTCACCCAGATCTCCTGTAGACATTTGCTGCTCTTGTACCTCTGCTAGCAGGTCTGGATGCGGCATCAAATGTCTGAGTGCCACTACGGCCGTGACACTTTGAGGGCTAGAGGTCTCTGAGTGCGTTTGGCATTTATGCCGGAGAAAATTGCGCCAACCAGCATCAAGACGTCAATGCCTCACTGCTTCCTTGCCCATTTGCAACTGACCCGTGACATAAGCCATTTGACTCATGTCGGCCAATGCAATCCCTGTGTAGTTGTGCAAGCGCATGACATCAGAGAAGGCTAGCAACGTGTTCCAGACTTTCTCTTCCCTCGAAATTTGTCCTGCACGCCAACTGCATCCGAGTTTGATCATATATATAATCAGCTAGTGTTCTTTCACAACGTCTGTGGTGAACAGGCGTAAGCGTGGACTTTTTTCATCGAAGTCGTGGGAGCCTGCTGCCTCGCGTCGAAGACAGGTAAAATTTCCTAGCTATGACTTTCGGCACCTCGGATTCAGCCATGTCGCCTGAGGCAAAATCAAGCTACGTACCGACACACTTTCGATCAAATAATCGACGATCATCGCTTCGGCCTCCGTTGTTGACCTCTGCTCGAGACCCGGCCCGGGCAGGCTCTCACACACGGAACAGGGCATCAACGGATGCATTCTTTCAAAGTGTTCTGCTTTGTCGAGAGTCTTTAGCCAGACTTGAAGAAGAACGGAAGCAATTTGCCATAGGCCTCGATGTCTTGGAACCTCGGCCTCTCGTGTATTGGAGCAGTGTCGAGGAGCGAATGCGTACAATCGACAAAAATATTTCAACTTGATGTACCCAATTGCACACAGCGAGAATCTACCATCGATCGCGACTCGATGTTATACCCATTTCAACGGTTGGGTCGACTTTCTAAGCGGAACTGGTTGGTGGGATGTTGAAATACTCGTATTTCTTAAGGCCCGGTGCTCCTGAAGCAAAGAGCGCCTCGCATCAACAACCTCACGCTACACATAAAAAATGCAAAGTCACTGTCGGACACAGTCTTCACGGCTCCATCTGCTGGGTCATGTCCTATAAATATCCGTCCGGGGCGTGTGAACGCCAGGGTCTCGAGGTCTGAAGCATGCTATAGTTGGATTATCGCACGCGTAGAGGATAGCACAAGCATATATCAATAAGGCATGGAGTTGGGATACGCCCTTCATTTTCTTCATCGTTTCTTTCTTCATTGCTTTTTTTTCTCGTCCTTCTTGCGAATTCCCTGCTGATCCATTTGCCAGCACCAAGAGAACTTTCAAACCTTTCTTTATCCTCGGTTCTTGACCCATGCTTTTCTGGATTGGCAATTTCCTTCGATGCCCCAGGAGTCGTTGAAAATCAATAAGCTATGGGACCAAGTTGGACGAAGTCGGTACAGATCATTGCTGATTTGTCATATTTCCTTGATTGCCTTCCATGTTAGAGAAACAATAGGGAACCCGACGATGTCATTGCAATGTCTTTCCTACATTGGTTTCGGAACTTAGAATCTACCCGACTCCAGGTAGACTCACTCAACAGATTCTTTGCACAATAGCAATCAATGGATCGAACCCCTCCCCCTTCGGTCCACAAAATGCACATAGAGAAATGACAAGATAGATCTGAATACACTTCAATGCAGATTGGAGGGGATGCCTTGGACGTCTTTCAATGACTTGTGTTCGGCATGAGATAGAGGTTCAGTCTCGGATAGCCGCGTGGGCCTCACGGAGAAGCCCTTCCCGCAAGCAATCTCAGAATCGCGCGGTCTATGATCAATATGCGATCGAAGACCGTGACATACAGCACTCACAGTCTTGCCAGACTTATGGCCCTCAGTTCCGTCTATTAGCCCAAGGTGGAAAAAGTGAGTGCGTCCGCAGTGAGTCCTGCGTCAGACAAGTAGAACGCTGTCAGCCCCGCACATATTCTAGTCGGTCACATGCCATGTGCTTTTACACTGACACCTAGTAACTTCGTAGCTTAGTGCTGAGCTGCGTACAATGGAATTTCCTGAATCACGAGACAATGGACCTATCTTCACCGATAGAGCTGGGTAAAGAGTTGGGGAAAGTTGAAAGGAGTGAGAACAGTGTGAGGTTCGCGCATGTCCCGTTTCATGTAGGCAAGATAGTACTGGCTTGGCACCGCAATGATGGGAAGGCGCCACCAAGGCGACTTTCTCGCAGTCCCATCGATGCACACAATCCATTTTTATTAAAGTCACGCGCATCCACGGTACGCATTCACGGTACCGTTTGAATATTGCTCGCCAAAAGAATACCCTCTGCGAGCAAGTAGGCTTCTAAGCATTTTATCTAAAAGTAAATTCCTTAAGTGCCCAAGTAGGGTGCTATAGGTGTCTTGCCCTTACGTGCTAAATAGGATTTAGATGAAGAAGCGGAGATTGCCACTGAACTGAGTACTTGTCCGGATGGAAGGTGGACGGACGGGATTCTTCCTTGCTATGACATGCCATTTAGGAAAATAAACAACAAATTCAAAGACCTCATTCTCGTATGCTTTCGGATTCGTGACGCTTGCTCTGACAGGGAGAACGTGGCTCTCTCATGGCCCAGACGATTGAATCCACTAGATTTTAGGCTTCTGCCCAAGTTCGAAGAGCGTCTGCCGTACGTAATTACGGGTCTGCCTCCACCATGACCGACCGTACGTGAGTAAAGTTGGGCGGGTTAAGCGCAGGGCTACGGGTTCGTGCAAACACAGCCGGAGGTCGAGGAAATCGGAATCCGGGATCAGGTGCCGAATAACGTCCACCCAAGAATCCTATGTTTGTCAAATGGGCTTATAACGGTTTCACCAGCCAGAACTGGACGACAACTCTTGTGGGATTGTCGAGGCATCCTGCAAGACGAGTTGAGGGAGAGTCGGGTGGGGATGTTAATGGAAAGATGATCAAGGTGGAGGGGGCATTGCGAGAGCGGATGATGGACGCAGACGTGGACTTTGGTTTCTCAAAGTCATGATGGTCATAATAGATCATGCATGATAACGGGCATGTCGTTAGTGCCGACCGGCTGACCTGCCGAGTGAGTGGTAGTCAGCGTAGGCCCCGAGGGCGCCTTGCCTCCTAGGCAGGCCTCGGCTGTGATGGGTTATTAAGTCACCTGCCCGTTTGCTGCTCCTTTGGCTAAGTTGGACGCGGCGCCTGGCAGAAATCGATGGCAGAATCTTTGACGTGGCCGTCAGTGTTGGACGCCGAGCGGCGCGGCAGGCGGTGTTCACTGCTTGTGCGCGTTGCCGCTGTCAACCCTCTTTAGCTCAGTCGCTAATTGCGTCCTTCAACGGCGAGCGCGGATGCTAAATCAGTTAGTACGGACCTGACACCTCTCGTCCCTTTCCGGTTGTCGCCTCCAGCTCGCACAAAAGTCCTCTTCTCTAGCTGCTTGCAACTCATCACTCTTTCTCCCCTCTTGTTCCTCGAGTCCCGACTCCGTACATCAGCTTGGCTTCTCTCCGCACTCACCACCTGACGCGCTATTTCATGCAGGCACCCTGGGGTCATCCGGAAACCAATCCTCAAACCCTCGGGCCATCCGGGCTTAGTCTCCGATGCTCTCTTTACCAAGCCCATCCATCACCCGTGCCCTCTGTGTGCGGAGCAGCCTGAAGTTGATGGCGATGAATTGACAGAGTCGCCCTACTCACCAAGCCGTGGCCGAGTTAACAACTTCCTTCCCTGCCATTCCGAAGCACGTCGGTCAATACGCCCGAAGCCGTCTGCCTCCCTTTCGGCCAGACATGGGCTCAACATACCACCCCCCAGCTGATATGTCCCAACAATTGTCCTTGCCCGCAAACTCATATTCCCAGCCTAGCTCGACTGCACCGTCAAGTCACCAGTCCCCTGGGCCCTCAACGTACGGCTACCACGACCATCAGGAACAACATAGACAACCGCTTCCCTCGCATCACCAATCTCATCCTCAGTATGCGCAGCGCCAGACTGCGACAAGTCTGACTTCAGGTCAAGGTGCCCTCCAGTCGCACACGCGTGCACAATCCAATGACGCCGGTGCCCAGCTTCAACAACAATTGCACACGCCGCCTATGCCACGTCCTGCGCTAAACATGTCTCGGCAAGACCTGCAGACAAACCCCTCCGCCGCTTTGACGTCAAGTGCTGCGGGGAAGCCGCAAGGAACGCAAGCTCAAGTACTGACGCCGTTTTCCAAGATTGACGAAAAGGCCGGCCGCAAATACCAGTGAGTGCTGTGGTTTCATTCGTGGCCACGCAAGAAAGAAGAAGAAAAGGGGATTTCTAAAATAAAAGTACTGACGCTGACATAACAAGACTTGATGTCGTTCAACAACCCAGGAGAGCGCGCATGTGCGGGTTTGGGGACAAGGTACTACATCTGTGTTGCAAACACCCATTGCCATTCCTTTGACGGTGTCTAAACGATGCTAGGATCGTCGGCCTATAACGCCTCCGCCTTGTGTAAGACTCATCATAACGGATATTTCCACCGGGAAGGAAATAGACTGCAAGTATGCATACGACCACATCATCTTGTTTCCCCTCATTGGTGCTAGGTCAAATCTTTCTAAAGCTTGATTACCCTTTAGTGATATTGACCATTCTATGTTTGTTCTGAACGTTGATCTGTGGAACGAAGATGGCTCCAAGGAAGTGAACCTGGTCAGGTCATCCACTGGCAGCCCGTCAATCTCGTCGACGACCCCTTATTCATACACGACATTGAACGGCGGTGACGGCGGACTTCTCCCGTACACCCAACATGTTCTTCCATCTCATCGCGACGCATCATACGGCTCACCTCATACCGTCGGCTACGTTCAAGATTACCAAATTTCGGCCAATTACAATCAAGGTATGGCAACCGGCCCCGCTCACATCGCGGAACAGGAGTGCGTGAGCTAAAAGGCAGTATCACAGCCACCACATATCCTCCAAATGGCTCCTACGGCCCGCCACAGCAATACTTTCCCCAGCATCAGTCGTATAGGGCAGATGGAGGCATCGCGCATATGCCAACGCAGCCGGGAGTCACACCATACAGCAGGAACGGATCATCAGGGGCGGCAGGTTTTGTGCAGGACCACAATCCCCTGGCCAGAATGACCATGGTTGGAGGGCAACCACAAGGCATGTTCACTCGGAACCTCATTGGCAGCTTAGCAGCTAGCGCATTTCGGTTGAGTGACACAGAAGATCGCATCGGAATATGGTTTGTATTGCAAGATCTCAGCGTTCGGACTGAGGGTCCATTCCGGTATGATCATCCCTTATATGGCTCACGGCTTCCTGATTCTAAAAGGGATTGCAGATTGAGGTTTTCATTCGTGAACGTTGGTCCGCCGGACGGTACACCGCGCGACGCAGGTGCGCCAAAGGTCAACAAAAACAGAGCACCAATCTTGGCATGTTGTTTCAGTGAAGTGTTCAACGTATTTTCGGCGAAGAAATTTCCCGGTGTATGCGAGAGCACCGCTTTGAGCAAAACCTTCGCTACTCAAGGCATCAAGATACCAATTCGAAAAGATTCCAACATCAGGGGTGGCGACGAAGATGATTATGGCGAGTAGGCCCCGGGGACTTTCCTCGGTCTTGCGGAGTGATCGCTCGTCGATTGTCCGGTTTATTGCCTATTGAGTCTTCTGGCCTAGGTGATTTGCCGGCGGCTACGGACTATGTATGCGCGTTATTACACATCAATGGTAATGGTTTGTTTGTATTTTCCAATCAATAGAAGGAGACAAAATATGAAATCAGGCGTGAAGGAACATTTTCATGGCATCTTCGCGTCGACATCACAATGAAGTATTTTGCCAACTGTTCTATGCATCCTTCTTTTCATGATTGACGTGGTCTTCGGCACGCCCTTGAGATCTGACGTATCTTTGTTGAATATGTCATCTGGGCATCAAACGCACATCACTGTTGCTCTCTCAATACGAGGTTCGATGAACGTTATGACATAGAGCGCATTCTGTGTGGCGCGTTGGTGTTGTCATGTCAATCTTGTCATATCCTTGTGTCCCAATGCTGAACCCAGCTTTGTGTTGAGACAGACAGGAGTGCAGCTTGGTTTTTGGCAACCAGAGTGGAAGCAATATCGTCGAAAACCTGCGCCGGCTGTGTAAAAAAAGCTGCGCCGATGCAGCGTGCGATCACACTCATGCTTTACCCTCCCCAAGTCAAATTACATGCGTATCCCATCCAGTCGATGATGGCTGCTAGTCTATTTTGACATCGACGGCTTCCTTATGCATTATATCCAGGAACAAAATTTACAAAGACATGTTTCCATAGTCTGTCCTGGTCGACGACCACAAGCGTCATACCAGCAAAGCAATTATGGCCACAAGAGCTCACAGGTCTTCGTGCTTAGCGTTCCCTGATGATACAATTTCGGGCCAACACGTGGGCGCGGAGGCGCTGGGAACGTAGGTCAAGCAGTTGACGAAAGAGGTCCAACTGGCCTGCAAAAACAGTCCAGAACCAGCGATTGGCACGATTCGGCCAAACGTTTTATGCGCAAATGTCAACACCATGATTGGTTCATTCAGAGGAAAGAACTCGCGCTTGAAGCCTCGACTTAAGCCGCCATTGTCCTTCTAATTCTTCCCCAGAAGTTCTCTAAAGGCCCACAACGAGAATGTCGTCTTCTTATCTGCTCTTGATTCCATTCAGTTTTGGATGGCACGTGGCCTTGGCTGTACGGCCTCTCCGATCTCACTCACAATTTTGCATTCCTCTCCCCTATCTGGCTGAGACCAGAGTCCGCCCTGATAGGATAGTCCAGGAGTTCACACACAGTCATCTCCCGCTTTCCAGGTGCCTTTTGACACAACGTGCAATGCCGTGTCTCACGTTCAAGTCGTGTCGCACGATAGACTCAAGGCTGAGAGGTACTCTGCACGTATTCTAAAGCTGCTGTCTGGTTGTGTGAATCAGACACTCGGGGTGGGCCAGACAACACATTTCAGTTCTAATGAAGACCCAACTTCGCTCTAGGACGGATCTCACCGTCCTCATTTCTGTTGAAGCGTCGACTCTTGGCCTTGACCCCATAGAAAGGCGTTGCATTGTTATTTCCAGTTGCAAGAGTTTAATCCTTCGTGAGTCGGTGTATCTCCTCGAAAAAATGCTTCAAGTTGTCTGGATCGACACCTGGTGTTATGCCTACAGTCGTCGTTATCATTGGTCAGTGATTTGATCGGTACCGGCAGGGGATATTGTGCGACATTCTGGGGCAAAAGGAGTCATACCGTGTCCCAAATTTGCTATCCAACCTCGTTTGCCCACCCAGAATCCTCGTGTCATCTGCTCTACTGCCTCTGTGATTGCCTGCTTGGTTCCATACAGTACGCCGGGATCCGCATTGCCCTGGAACACTATGTTTCGAGAGCCTCTGATTTTGACGGCAGCCTCAGCTTCTTGAAGCCAATCTATTCCGACAACATTATAACCAAGACCGCAAACGGAGTCCAAAGCATGCCAAGCTCCCTTGGGAAAAACGATCATGGGAACCCGTTCAAGTCCCAAGCTCTTCAGTTTTTCGGGAAGTTTGTTGGCAATGTGAGATAGATATGGTTCAGAAAATCGACGAAAGGACGAGGGTCCGAGCTCTCCCGCCCAAGAATCGAAGATCATGACTGTCTAAATCATTCGATTGTTAGCCCATCGAGTAGAGATGAACATGGCCAAACCAGATGATGTCGCCTTACCTGTGCACCAGCTTGAACTTGAAAAGCCAAATGATCGACGCATATGTCTGCTATCAGAGCCAGTAGCTTTTTGCTCTCTTCTGGGTACTTGTATATCCAAGTTTTGCTTTGAGCGAAAAGTTTGGTTCCTCCCCCTTCGACCATATAACAGAACAGTGTCCATGGAGCGCCACAAAATCCAATCAGGGGTACCTTCCCAGCTAATTTCTTTCTCGTCAATGTGATTGCCTCGTAAACGTACTTGAGTTCCTTCTCCACATCGACCCGACGCCTGAGCACTTGCATATACTGGTCATCTATAGGAGACTTCAATGGGTTAGGAAAATGAGGCCCCTTTTTGTCCACCATTTCCACCACCATACCCATAGCTTGCGGTATAACAAGAATATCAGAAAAGATGATGGCTGCATCGAGCAACCCAGCGAAGCGCTCGACTGGCTGCAGAGTCAAAGTCGACGCGATTTCTGGGTCACGGCAGCATTCGAAAAAGTCACGATCGCCCTTCGCCTCATGATATTCAGGTAGATAACGTCCCGCTGTAGATGATCGCCAACAGCGAGTCAGCATCGACTCTCTTGCGCTTCGGCCGAGGTCGTGATGTAGTTGCACATACCTTGACGCATCACCCACATTGGTGGTCGTTCGACGGTTTCGCCTATCGACGAATCTTAGTTTTCATTTGTCGCAACTTTCCTTCGCAAGCCTCCAAAGTTTTCTTACCCCATGCTGCTCGTATCAGGAGATCATTTTTCAATGGCTCGAAGCGGCGATCCATTGTGCCCTTAATTCAACAGCAAGAATACTGATATGTGAGGTAAGAAAGAGGGGCATTCAAGTGGCTCGTATATTACGTGCAGTCGGAAATTTTCGGCCCGGGCGCATGGATAATCGAAGTTGTCTGGCCCACCATTACAGCGGTGTCACCACTATCATTCACCACCGCAGCTTTCGCGATCATCACGCTTTCACAGCTTCCACGAGAGCCACGCTTGCGTTCGGGTAATTGCCCTCCGAAGTTACCGAGGATCTAGTCTGTTCGCGCAATATTTCGTTCCGTACTCAGGAACGAAGGAGGAATAAAGCAGACGTTGCTGGTGCCATCGCGATGCCATCCGAAAAAGAGTATCAGATTCATCCAATCGTTCCCGACTCGGTTGTTCATAATACTAAGGTTGGCTGAATCTACAAGCCTTTAGGCGCACGTATGTCTCTTTCGCGATTTAATAGCTCTAACGAATATTCAAGATCCTGTCGAACGTGCAGAGTCTTACCTCATCTTTGTTCGGCGTGACAGCTGGCGTACTGGGTCTCGAATCATATAGCGGGTTTCTCCTGTACCTAATACTCTCCATTCTCACCTCTTTGATGCTCTACGGTCTTCACATTGCTCCGAAATCATTAGCAGCAGGCAGACCGCCATTGAGCACGGGCAAATATTTCACGGCGCCTTTGGATTTTTGGACAAGTGGTATCTTGAATGGCCTATCTGGCTTCATTCTGACATGGACTCTATTTTATGGCGTGGTACGCGCTTGAGAGGCCTGAAGTGTTGTGTTGCCATAAAGTACAACAGTATAAGCTTGACTTACACTGAAAGTCCTTCTCACGGACCTGTGATGTATCGGCAATCACGGGAAATGGAGTCTTGAAGTGCACCTTATTGATGCAGATGTATATTTCGCTCACTCATAATTAGACAGCTGTTCAATCGAAAACCTCTCTGACTATGCCCACACGACCTTTGAAGCCGGAGCGATCCTGGCTGCCACCTTCTAGGACAACAACTTTTGACCCAACTTCTATCCATTCTCTATTGAACAGGAGCTCGAATTCTACTTCTGCTGAACGATTTTCTTGTTTGATGGTGGTCATCCCATCCTTGTTAACCGGATCAGCGGCGAAGCCGAGGAAACCATCGTCGTCTCGAGGTGCAGCCGTCGGCGTTGAGGATTGGGCCTGATGTTCGGAAACGCGGGAGATTCTCGCAGAAGCTCTTATACTCGCTATGTAGACATTGACGAGCGAGCCCGGTACGAGAGGCAGAGAGGCGTGGTCACTGAACGAAGCTGCGAAGCCACTTGCGGCTTGCAAAGGCTGGTCAACGTTTTGCAAAGCAGCGACCATAACCATTCCCCGCCGCACCTTTGGCACCTCCTCCGGTTTATCTCTAGTTCCGACCCGAGGCTTGAACGCAACACCTACAGATCCAACTTGCCCTGACGCCAGAGCTCGGACTGGTAGCCTCAGATTACGAATACTGACCACTTGCGCTGAGTGCCATTCTCCTAGGGCAGAGCAAACTGATGATGCCGAGTGGATTGCTGTACAGCCCACTTCTGTCAGTGAAGTCTGCGGAATTGTCAATCCACAATTCCCAGAAATCGGAGATGACAGATCTTCCACGGTGAGCGGCAGCTTCTGCGAAACTTCGTTTTCTGATGGAAATGGTCCGACCCAGACACTTTCACCAATCGAGAGGCTGCCGGATCGTAGATAACCAGAAACTATGATGCCTTGCTTTGCCGAGAGGAACGCGCCCGTAGCTAACGCGCAATATACAGTTGGCAGGTTGAATGTATCGTCGATGTGAAAAACACGCCGCGGCTCTCCGGGAATTCGTTCAGGTCTCGGTTGATTGTTCGAGCTCGAAGTCGGAAACGGGGGTAATTTGAAAAGGAGGGCGTGCAACAAGCCGATGCCAGTGCCATGAGTGGCACTAGTGAACAGGATCGGAACAAACGGTTTCTCGTCGTTTTCGGTAGTTATATCGCGTGCCAATGCTTCAGCTTTGTTGAGGTCTGCAATAGGTATTTCATGCAAGTCGTCGTGGCGAATTAGGTCAGGCTGCAAGATTCTAGGTTTTCTGCCTGCGCTTTTGATAACAGCGAGAACCTTGTTCATTGTCTTCTGTAGACACGACCTTGAGGCCAGGTCCAGTTTTGTGACAGCAACTATTACAGGTATATTCAGTTTCAGAGTCAAGGTCAAGTGTGTGTTGGCCTTATCAACGTCATCAGTAGCGATGGTGGCAACACTAGTACCGAGGGCGTCTTGTTCTGCTGAAGACACGGCTGCGTTATTCCCGATGTCTTCTGCCGCATCTGCTGCGACACAAACAACGCTCCAGTGAGGAGCCCAGTTCATGAGCCCCCGCAAAACGGTGCGTCTATAGCGAGGGTGCCCACCGGAATCAGAGAGGAACACCAGCCGGCCGTCGTCAGCTCGGTCATGGATGTCCAACCAAGACTCAATATGTTCTCTAGAGAAATTGAGAATTGAGCCTTGTTTGTATCCGATGAGCTCTTGAGCGATAGAACTCGTCACTCCAGAGATCAGCTCATGGCGATGTTTGAGCAGACCCAAGCGACTTTTCCCTCTTCCATTGTCAAGTGCTCCCGTCGTCAGTGTTCCCAACAAGGTCGATTTCCCTGATGTTGTGGCGCCTGTCAGAGTGACTCTCAATTGAGCCGTAGCCGAGCTTCTTCTACTGGGCATCACAGCTGACTCGGAAGTGCAAACCGTCTTCTCGTTTTTTTGTGCCATTTCGCAGTATCTTCTTGAATCCTTGGCGCCGGGGGCTTCTCGAAAACCCAAATGAGGTGTTACGAGCGCTTCTGATACCCATAGAGTGCCCGATCGAACAGTCGAAGTATTTATTTGTTCCTCATTGTCAGTCAAATACGATGCCTCATTCCATTCACAATCGCCAACAGTGATCATGCGAATGACCTCCACAGTGCAACCAAGGCTCGCCGCCATTGTGCGCAATGTTCTCAGGCTTTCTGCCATCTCATCCTTTGTCAGGCCAATCAGCGTCCCGTCATCAGAGACCCCTATTTCGTATAAAGCTCCTTGAGATTCCTCGAGACCTGGCACAAGTGGCTCCAGGTGGACTGATGAGTCGAATTCGAAGCAGTCATCTACGTATCTCGGTATGAAGAGTTCTTTGGAGCTATTAAGATGGTACGGTGACGATTGTTGCAGGCGCCAGAGAAGTTGTGTGGTCAAATGCTTCAGCCGTTCTTGACGCAACTGCTTGGAAGAGGAAAGTGCATTTGGCATGAGCGGCTTTCTGCGTGATTCGTTGGTAGACTGCGAAGAAGTAGGAATTCCTTCGCGGGTACTAAGACGAGTATAAGCTCTCCTTGGCCTCAAAAGCAGATGCAGCTTATACTCCATGGGCCCCTCCTGAGGCTCTGGCCGAAGTTTCTGAACGCCATTCTCGAGCGCTGATTCCGTGCTTGCTGAATCGCAATGTGTGGTGCCAAGAGTGTTGTCCGCTTCTGAGGTTGACCAGGGAGACGACACACGTGGAGGATCCGGGTCAAAGGTGAAAACGGATGCCATAAGACGATGGCGCAACCGTTCTCGATACTCTGAAAGAGCTCTGGCTGTCGGTGTTCTGTGAGTGAAGCTCTTCTGATTTGCGTTCGGCGATACAATGGTGCTCGAGACAGATGATGTTCTTGCTCAAAGGCTTTCATTTTGTACTTGACATTCTTTGTTGGGGCTGCGTGCTGAAGTAGGCTGAAGTAGGCTGTCGAAATGGCGACGTGGGATTTTCGAGAGGCGGACATGTAAGAGTCATCCTGAACAGAGCTGGGAGCATCAACAGGCCAGAAGGGCTACCACCAGACTTGCTCCACAAGCAGATTACCTCGTTTTAGTGGAAGACTGGACTGCTGAAATACTTCCACTCCGCACAAGCGTCCGAGATCAAGGGTGGCGCCACTGGAGTCACTGATCATTTGGTTCTGAAAGGAAAACCTATCTGGACAAGACTTGCCAAACTTGCAGCCAGTATGAACCACTTGTCCACTTTGCTCGCACAATCAAAAGGGGTTGGCGACCTTTCAAACCCCTTCAAGGAGGCATGTCTACGTAATACCGGACAGTTGTGGGCGTGTCATGCAGGCCGAGTCTCACGAGAGATCCACCAAGCTGGCGATGCAGTGGGCCGCAGGCGTAAATCAGGGATCATTCGCTTCCCCCCACTCTACAATGAATTGGGTGGTTCCGACAAAGTTCTGATTTCGTAGCCTTTTAGGGAATTGAACCATCACAGCTCATCAATGACATTGCTACTCTAGAAAACAGTATCTTCTTTGTCCATGTTCATGACTTAAAAGTATATCATTGTCAAATTATTATTGTGGGCATCACTCGACCCACTTTTTGCTTCTTGCGGAGGCAGCGTTGAATCGCATCAGAGTTGACCCCTTCAGGGACTCTGTAGCAACAAGCAGGAACAGTGCATGCCTGGGAAGTACAGAGCACCATGGATCCACGGATGCCCTACATCAAGAACAACTCCCTGGTCGGCTAAGTTTGCCCAAGATATAACATTAAAATGCACAGGGTATGCACCCGTGTCGGCAAGTAGATGATCCTTCGCTATCAAATGCCTTGGTATCTATTCAGCTTATTCACCGATCGTATTTGGGACATCGTGAAAATGGCCAAACTGCTCAGCCTGAAGTATCGAACAGCATGGGCGGGTTTGAAGTGTCGGCTACAAAGCACTCGCGGGCTAAGCCTGCGCCTGAAACAGTCAAAGTAGGCTGTGCGCTTTTAGAAGGGGGGGCGGTTAGTTGCTTTGCTTTCGTCGCGGTGCTCTTACGTCGCCCTTAAGCCACGGAACGACCCAGGACCCAAAGGCCGAACACAAATCTACTTCACTTAAGTGCTTCAGGGATAGACGACCAAACCCGAGGGGTGACTCGATTGAGGTGGGGCAGCAACAACAAACCTGAGGGCGACTAATTGGAGTATTTAGCATCCCTGGGGTCACCTCTTTGACATAACTCTGTTTAGATTTAACATCATCACCAACAGTCCCCTCGCTGACACATTGTCCTGTCGCTATTCATTTCATACCTTAAAAATCTCATTTCACTACCAAGATGCCACTTTACGGCGCCGGAGGCCCCAAACAAGCACCCGACAATAGTTCGCAGAGTGGTCCGTCATCAGGCTATGGCCCTGATCGATTCGGCTCGGGAGCTGGATACGGTTCAAATCGTTACAACAGTCCAGCACCTGGCGCCCGAGGCCCGGGAGGCTATGGTGGTTTTGGTCGAGCCAATAACGAGGCTGACGAAAATCGTGATGCTTTGTTTTCCGGAGCTCAGGAGCGCCAAGCTCAGAGACGTCCGCCAGCCCCGCAGACAGCCGGTTACGGGCAAGCCGATTACGACAATGCTTCTTACGGTGGTTACGGCGAGCAACGCGAACTCACTGCAGAGGAGCAAGAAGCGGCGGATTATCAGAACATTCTGTCACAGAAGCGACAGGTTCAACAGGAGAGCGCTTCTTCTGTCTCGCGCTCTGTTCAGATGGCCAGACAAGCAAACGAAGTCGGCCAAGCGACACTCGCGCGACTTGGTGCTCAGGGCGAGCGCCTGCATAACACAGAAATGAATCTAGATAAGGCGGCAAACCAGAATAAGATAGCCCAAGATCGAGCCGCAGAGCTTAAGACCCTCAATCGAAGCATGTTTGCCGTTCATGTCAACAACCCTTTCACATCGAAACAGCGAAGGCAAAAGGCGGACGACGAGGTGATGAGCAGACACAGGACGGAAAGGGACCAAAGAGAAGCAACCCGTCGGGATGGCTTTTCCGCGAATCAACGTATGGAAAGCAATCTTAAAGATATCGATTCCGCTGGTCGTCCCTCGGCCCAGACGCGAAAGAAGAATTATGGAAAATTCAACCTGGACGATGAGGAGGGTGCCGACGAGCTCGAGGATCAAATTGATGATGGCCTAGCCGAATTGGAAGGCCAGGTCTCCATGATGAATATGGTCGGCCGGGCCATCGGTAAAGAAGTGGACTCGCAGAACAAACAGATTGACCGTATCATGGGCAAGGTAATGACCCTCAATCCATTCGTTTGATATTGGATTCGTGTGTGCTAATCAGCTATTCATCGAACAGAGCGATGCCGTCGATGATGCTACGAGGATGAATCGCGAGCGCCTTGCCCGTATCAAATGATTCAAGATCAGGTCAGCCATCAATGTCATCGAATGTCAGAACCTCCGGAACATACGTCATGATCTCCGTTCAATTGTTATACTACGGTGACGTTATCTTGATCGGCCGAACCATAGACGTCGTCGCTCGTGCGGCTGACATTGGCATATTGGCGTATTGTATTTGCATGTGAAAAAGCCGGCTTTATCGAGACCACGTCATTATGTAATCGTAGACCATGCAGCTTCAAGGCTTAAAGCATTCTGCGTCGGCCAGAAGAGTGCCAATTAAATTAAATGAAAGATTACCATGTCCTATACTTTTCACGTGTCAGCTTTACGTCTTAGTCGACTGGCACCCCCAAGCCCTTTGGCTCATTTGACCGGAATGCAATTAGCTGCGGTGGATACCTTTTTTAGGCATGTGGCAGGCAGGCAGATGCCATAGCGGTTGGGCTACGGATCGGCTAGGCGGTGAGCTCCATCAGCGAAGCGCTTGTTTTGTCGTCCCTCCATTTCTTGAAATACACCGCAGCCTATCCGCCAGATCTTCACCTTCAAATACCCCGAGACGCAATTGCAAGCAGTCGACGTTTTATAAGCCAAGCAGGGGCTATGGAGCAGCGGTAATCAAAGAAATCTACTTCAGTCGTTCTCGTCTGCTTGAGCCATGCCTTCCGAGAAGGAGCCAATGCCGAAACGGCGTAAACTTCGGTCAACCGCCAAAGCCATCACCCTAGGCAAAAAAACCATCTCTTTGGAGGGTTATCTTGCGCCGCCGCTTCGGGAAAATTTCTCAAGGCCAAATTCTCCTCAATTGACAATTGATCAACAGCGATCGGCCAGAACTGTCGTCGAACAAGTGAAGCCGAATGCCATATCTCCGGCAGAAAAATCAAGCCCTGCCCGAAAACAAATTCAACATGAAACTACTGACAACGAGACCATTCTCAAGGCTCGCAAAGACCTTCCTATTTGGAATTATCGAGATCAAATTCGAAAGGCTCTGCGTAGCCCCGACAATAATGTCCTCGTACTTGCTGGCGAGACAGGTTCGGGCAAAAGCACCCAAGTTCCTCAGTTTCTTTACCAAGAGCAGTGGTGCCAGCGCCGCAGAGTCAAGGTTCCAGACCGCAGTGAACAATTCTTTGTTGGCGGCAGTATAGCCATTACTCAGCCAAGAAGAGTGGCGGCTACGACTTTAGCTCAGCGAGTGTCCGAGGAGTTAGGCACGCCTCTTGGAAACGGATGTCATGGAGGACTGGTTGGTTACTCTGTTCGCTTCGATCACAATGTGCCAAAAGGAGCCAAAATCAAATTCCTCACGGAAGGCACCCTGCTGCAAGAATTGCTTCGCGATCCCTACTTGCGACAATACAGTGCAGTTGTCGTAGACGAAGTGCATGAGAGAAGTCTCGATGCGGACCTTCTCTTAGGTTTCTTGAAACAGACTCTTGATGCCGGTAAGACAATGCGTGGCAACATGCCTCTAAAAATAATCATCATGAGTGCAACGGCGAATATACGTGCCATCAAATCATTTTTCAGCCCGCGAGCCGAGGACACCAGCTCTGACTCCGTTCAAGTCCTTCTCATCGAAGGACGTCAATTTCCCGTGCAAGTCTCTTACGAGTCTGAACCTGTTGCTGATCTTCAAGATACTGTGGTCAAAAAGATCCTCAGGATCCACTCAGAGGAGCCTCTGCCAGGTGATATTCTTGCATTCTTGACCGGACAAGAAGAAATTGAGGTCACGAAAAAGTTGATAGAAGAGCAAGCGGCTGCCTTGGCGTCAAATTTACCTTGTATCAAGGTATTACCCTTGTATGGCCAGCTTTCGCTCGAAGGACAACGAGACGCATTTATGCCAGTGTCTGATGCCTTCACGAGAAAAATCGTGCTAGCGACGAACATCGCCGAGACCTCGGTCACTGTGCCCGGCGTACGGTATGTGGTGGATTGTGGCAAGGCGAAAATAAAACAGTACAGACCACGTCTAGGTATGGAATCCTTGCTCTCGATGCCAATCTCCAAGTCATCCGCCATACAAAGGACTGGCAGAGCTGGTCGCGAGGCTCCAGGAAAGTGTTTCAGACTGTACACGAAAGAGTCTTTCGACGCACTTCAAAGCACGGATTTGCCAGAGATCCTTCGCAATGATGTACTGGGGGCTGTCCTTGCCATGAAAGCCTGCGGCATTCAGGATATCATGGCCTTTCCGTTGATGGACATGCCGGAAATCGAAGCCATAGAAAAGGCCCTCGTCCAACTGCACTATCTCGGGGCCTTGAATGATGACGGTTGCATCACAGCAGCTGGGGAGAAAATGGCTCGCCTGCCCATACCTGCTTCATTGGGCGCAGTTTTACTGGCAGCTGGGAAATCCGATTGTGACTGCCTCCTGGAGGTCATTGACATCATCTCTTGCATCACGTGTGGAGAGGATATCTTTCTTCCGGTCCAGTCTGAAGAAGGACATGAGGAATTGGAAGAGTCTCGGAAAGAGCTCCAGCGACGTGAGGGTGATTTGCTCACATACCTGACAACCATTCAACTGTACAATGCCGAGCGCTCGCACCACGCTCAGTGGTGTAAGAGAAAGAAAGTCAACATGAGGAACATGAAACAAGCCCTGAACATTCGAAAGCAGATTCGCGGCATTTGTCTTAAAGAGAAACTTCTCGACGCTATTCCGAACCCTGACCTACAGTCATTTCATCCACCAAGTCCGGAAAAAGCTGAAGCAATTCTCCGTTGTTTTCTACGCGGATACGCTTATAAGACAGCAATCTTAATGCCCGATGGGAGTTATACGACAATTCATGGCAAGCACACGGTGACTATCCATCCCGCCAGTGTACTTCATCGCCAGAAGAAGGAGGCGAT
Source organism: Aschersonia sp. MBC 877 (assembly GCA_030787035.1). Lineage (NCBI taxonomy): Eukaryota > Fungi > Ascomycota > Sordariomycetes > Hypocreales > Clavicipitaceae > Aschersonia > Aschersonia sp. MBC 877. Next base: position 123,650 of record JARJUA010000025.1, on the reverse strand, counting down.
CATGTTTTTAGACCATGTCTTCACAAACAAAAGCTATGCCAAGAAAGTGAGCGCTATTCGAGCTTCATGGATCGCGGAGGCGTTAGATGTCAAATAGATGGTTTCCATAACTTCTTCGTCGTAGTGAATGGTGAGCAGGGGCATCGACCAGAAGACAGATGGCTGTTTCTCTATGGATCGTGCTAGAAGAACAATGGAGGAAGGACAGCATGGCCATGCAACTCATGTATGCGAAGAACCATCCTGCTCACGGCAGCGTATTGCTTGCATCAATTCGTACAATTGATGAATCTGTTCATCTGCCAATGCGAAATCGCGTCAGTACTTCTCAAATAAACAACCAGCCGGTAGTCAGAGCGATAATGTTGTGTATAGCCATTACGGATAGTGTCAGAGCCTTTAACATACCACTCATCTTCTGCAGCTTACCCTCGTCAATCTTCTCACCAATCCAAGCGTCGCCTTCGATTTTTTGCGCATACAATTGCCATTCGGTCAGAAAACCTATCTGGCCATGCGTGTCCAAAAGAGTGACATCAGTGACGGCTGCTTCCAACCTGGAATAAGCACTCTCTTTTTCGAGTCGCCATCATTACATACCAGGTGGCCCGGGTTGTCAATTTTACGGTGCAGCCTGAATTCAGCTTTGACATACTCATCTCCCAACGTGCGCATATCTGGCGGAAGTCGTTTTCGATGAGCTCGCAGCAGCCTCCTGTACAGAGGAATTGCCGGCAGCAGAGCGATGTTCTTCGCGCGTGCACCGTCCTGAACGGCCGAAGCAGCTAATCGAGCAAGCGACGGGTACATGACTGCGAAGAGACCAAGTCCCTCGTTACACGAGTATGTGGGAGACCAAGTCCTTTCCGATTACGGCCCAAGAAAGTGATGAGGGATGTGAGAGCGACGCAGCGCTGTTACAGGGTTGGTTGGCTTTTAGGTTTTGCCTGTGCTGGAAGTGCCTGCTGTCCGTAGCCCCACAACTTGCCGATAAAAAGCAGAGCTGCAAGTTTCCACTGCTTTCTGCTCTCTGATGAAAGCCCAAAGCGAAGCCCTGTGAATGCATCGAGGAGTCGACATTAGCGGAGAGTCGTCAGTCAATGCCGGCGGAAGAGACGTCGCATCATGTCTTTCGTATTTGGATTCACCGGCGATGATATAGAGAGTGATGGGGCATCGGCAAGAAAGGCCGGGGAGCGAATATCACATCCCGGGCAAAACGCAGGCCCTCTCGGTGCGTTTCCGGTTCAAGGTAAACCACAGCTTCCACCGAAACGCCATGATGTTCAGTCTTTGCTGCACAATCTGCCTTCCAAGATAGCTTATGACACGCTGAACATAACGCTGGATGACGACGGGTGCATCAAGCTTCCTCGTCGAGAACTCTGGGATATCAGAATGCAGGTCATGGCCGAGGATGAGGATGACGCAGCCCACTGTGGCGAGGGCTTGGGTGATCACGATGTGAAGACCGGAGTGTACGAAGGCGGCTTCAAGAGCTGGGAGAGCAGCATCGACCTGGTCAAGGTGCTTTCATCCCACAGTCACCCATGTTCCTGGAGCAATAGGCCCACTCGTATCATCGAGGTATGTCTAAAGCACCTGGATCGATGCCTCTCGGCGCTCTGTCTTCCACCTTGACATGGCAGTTCTGCATGCTCAATTAAGGGACGCGTCCAGCCACATATTTCTTTACCATCTTTTTCTTTTGCGCTAATCATATCAAATCAAAGCTGGGTTGTGGTACAGCATTGCCCTCATTGGCGTTGTTCCAATGGGTACTGGATCTCAAGGCACCATCATCATCATCAGAACAAACAATCAGCTTCATCCTGGCTGATTATAACCCTTCCGTTCTTCAACTCGTCACGCTGCCAAACTTAATCCTCACGTGGGCTTTACATCGTAGAGAGGCCCTCCCGGATTTGCAAGAAGCGTTTTCATTGGACGGCGAGCTTGAGTTAAGCCCAATGGTGCTGAGTGCTTTTCAGTCACATTTGTCCAGACTACATATAGAAGTGAGCCTCTTATCAGGCGGCTGGTCTCGTGAGCTCGTGGAGCTGCTATACACTGAACACGCTTCGTACGATGGCTCGCGTGGCAGTCCTATTTCTCTTCTTCTTGGCGCGGAAACAGTCTATTCGCCCTTTGCTCTGCACATGTTTACGGAGATGGTCCTGATGATCTTGGAACGCGAGGCAAGTCTGTGGTCGGCAAAAGCTTCTGCCTGGGTTGCTGCGAAAAGCTTGTACTTCGGTGTCGGTGGTTCTCTGGACGACTTCGTGACCGGAATGAGGGGGCGTGGCGCCGTTGTCGTCAAATTGAGAGAAGATACCGAAGGCGTCAGGAGAGGTGTAATACGCTGCAGCCTGACCCGATAAGTTCAGCAACGCGCAAGACACGCTCGCGTTTGCAACTTTAACAACGCTCAGATTCCGTCTACTTGCAAACAGCTTTCACTTCCTGGTAGAAGGCTTCCGATTGATAACGTCTAGACATAGCGTCTCATGACAGCAGCTTGCCTAGGCTCTTGCTGTCAACCACCACGGTTAGGCCTCGTTGAACTCGTAGTTCCAATCCGAAGATGCGCGGAGGTTGACCCGTGCATCGGCGAGTCAGTATACTTGCCGTGGCAAGTTTCATTTTCTCTTGGCGCCATTCGACGCGATGCAGGAATGTTGAGGCTGATTTCTGTTATTTTGCTTTCAGCTGGAGCTTCTCAGCGCACATGGGACAATACCATGTACCATTGGGCTCGCTCTTAAGCCCAACACAAGACCAATGGAACCACTCGTAAGGGCAGTTATCATTGTCACAAGCGACCATGTCGCCGTAGCTCACATTATGGCACAGACAATACTTCTTGTCATCGCCACCCTCCTCATCTTCCGCATCGCCGATAACTTCGTCTCCATCTGCGTCTTTACTTCCTGCCGTAGGCGTGCCTCTGGGCTGGCCATCTGAGCCATCTGCTTCTTCACCACTCGATCCTTCTGCTTCTGATAAGTCGCTATCGGCGGTAGAGACTGGTGAGTTGCGCGCCGAAGCCTTCTTCACCCGCGACAGCGAGGACTTGCTTGGAGGCTTTTTTCGAATTCCCGCAGTAGGTGTGCCTCGACGTGAGCCTGCATTGGACCCTGCCTTAACTGAGCTCGAACGAGGTCCCGCACTTCCGGCTCGCACTGCCGCGCCAGGGCCTACAGTGGTCGAAGATTTTGGCGTGCCGGGCCCAAGGGAAGAGTGCCTAGCCAGATTACTGGATGCGTGAGCCAGATTTGCTGTAACCACATTCGGTCGGGGTCCACGTTTTGTCGCTGGTCCAGCGGAGCTCTCGCGTTGCTTGTTAGGAATGATGCTTGCTGCTGGAGTAGCTGGCGCAGATACGGCGTGCAACTGTGGGTTTTGCAGCGGTCGAGCCTGTTGAACGGGCGGGTGAATCGGGAGTCTTGTGGTGGCTGGGTTACTTTGAACTATCGTTGGCGCAGAATTTGTTGGAGCGGCGCTCGTTATCGTAGCGGAGGGATTTATGGCGCGGATCGACGGTGCTGTATGGTTGGCGGCGCTGGGCCGCAATAATGATGGTACCTCATCGGGATCTGCAAAACCGGGTTCGGCACGGTCATACAAGAGCTTGATTTGGATGTCAATGCTCCTGAGGTGTTTATCCATTGTGATCTGAAGTTTCTGCGTAAGGGCAATTTTCTCCTGTGCGAGCTGATCAGCTTTCGAGAAGCTGTCGCGGGTCTGCGCACGCAGCAGCTCTTCTCTGGGATTGGGCTCATGGCTGCCGTTAGATTTGATCCACTTCTGTATCTTTCCGTCACGATCCTCGATCATTCGAACGCATTCATTGTAGAGCCTATCCTTGTTGGAAATTTCTTCGTGGATGAATCGAATCTCTTCGGGTAAATTCTGGACGCGGTTGATCCAATCGTCGAGGATCAATCCCGGATCGAGAGGCTCGGCTTGGGGCATCGTCTTGACAAAGTCGATGGAAAGGTCGTCTCTGGGCATTGTGTTAAATGAAAGTAGTACCACCTTGTTTCCGCAGTCGGAGCACTCTCGCGTTGTCACCTGAGATCCGCGCGAGCTTCTGACCGAGGCTCATGAGGGCAATGTTGTGCAACGCGCCTCGCCAAGCTCATGGAAAGAGGCCGCGTCCCGCTAGCAAATGCCAAGTAGCCGCGCTGGCGGTAGCATGGTGAAACCAGGATTTAGACCGATTGAGGGATACAGAGGAGTGATGTATCTTGACCGTCTGAAATGATTGACGGAGTGAAGGCAAGTACGGCACGCCAATGAGTGAGACGAAAGAAAAAAAATGGGCGCCGTTCATTAACAGACATATTACCATCGAGAATTTATGAAAGGAAGCAGCGATAACCAAGCTAGCCAGGTACCCGACAATCGAGGGCCCGCCAGAAGGTACCTAACGTTCTTGTTGCCACAGGTGACCCAATCGGTGCCCACGTGACTGCTCCTAGCGGACTCGCTGGGGCTTCACGAGCTGGTCAACAACGAAGGGAAGTTGATGAGTAGGGGACTGCAACAAGCCGGATGTAGGAGACCATCAAGACACAAGGATGATAATGAAAAAATGAAGATCAGAGCGGAGCATAGCAGCCACCGCCTGACAGAGCGGTGCAAGAGAACGGCGCGCGCGTGACGGAAGGCGGTGGGCAAGCAGGTGCACATAATGCAACACAGACGCGGATGGACTTACAGTCACCATCAAATGACCATGTTCCTCAGCTTTGCACGAAGTTGGCGTTCCAGAAACCGTGCATTCAGAAGAAAAGCATCCAGATCGATGTTCGAGGAGATGGTGAAGCTGCAGGAGATGACGCTGGCTTTGTCAAAAGGTCGGCAAAGAGACCGTGAAGACGTCGGTTGTGACGGTGTTTTCTCTTGGGAGCATTAGCGGAGACCGGGGGCGCCAGAGCGTTTTGAGTGGTTCTTGTGCTTCAGCTCAGTTTCGGGCACAGACGCTTCCGCCTGGCCTTTGCTTGGGGTGACTGTTTGATCAGGCCGTAGCTCTCCTCCACTGCAGGTTTTCCTGAAAAAGCGCCCGATCACTCAATATAAAATAGCGTAAGGCAGCTAGTTAGTTCTATGAGGTATCTGTGCACCTAACCTGGGCACTTCAGTACTCAAGTTTGAGCAGTTGGCTGTTGCGCGCCTGGCTTACTACCTGAACGGCCACACAACTATCAATGAGCCTTGGTCGTGTAGAATCCGGAGGGGGCGACTGTCCGCTCCATTACACACTCGGTAAATTGTAAATTGATCCGTACGGAATGGATTCTCTTATGGGCAATCAGAGGCTCACCGTTACAATCGGCATGGCGCCTAGTTTGCTACATGCACAAGCCTTCCTGCTTGATTGAGTCAAGCAGGTGCCTATTATTGCAGGCATCTGCTCTGGCATCCACGATGAGCGATTTGCCCTTATGGGACGATCTTGACTTCATCCGAAATGCAAAACAATGTTTCTTTACAGCTTATCGTAGTTCAATTGCGTCTTTGCCCGCAAATTTGTAACGTGCATCACGCAACAGGTCGGGTGTGTACGCGAATCATCCTTTTGCAACACTTCTTCTAGGTCGCTGCAACGTGGTACAGTGAGGAACCCAATTTTAGCCGAGCGCTAAAAGGCCTACGCATCCATCACCCAACGACTCTTCGGACCGCGCTTTCAGGATCGCTTCCTCATGCCAATTTTTTCGGTCCTTCTCACAGTCACACGGAGCACCGGCCTTCACAAGGGGGGGGGAGGTGAAAACAATACGAGAAGACCGAGCAGACCGGTTTCTGCGATCTCTCTGGGCCCAGACAGTCGACATGGACATTAACCCTTACCATTTCCGCATACCAAAACCGAACTACCTGCCTCATAAATTGGATGTTGATAATGACGATGCCATTGTCGAGGACTTCCACCACAACACGCATCTTGGCCACGCCAGCGAGATGGAAAATGCTAAATTCTACAACAAATGCAAGCGGATTGCAGAAGAATCAGGCATCACTCGGCCCAGGGGGTACAATGTCTCCTTCCATTGTAATCCGGAAATGGAGAAGCATCATTTTGGCATGACCCATCCCATGAAGCCCTGGCGTCTTACGCTCTGCAAAAGTCTTGTTTATTCTTATGGCATGACTTTTGGCATGGACAATTATATCTCGCGTGCCGCCACATACGAGGAGCTAGCTTCTTTCCACTCGACGGACTATCTAGACTTTCTCGGAACTGTGTTGCCAGAACCTGTACCTCGAGACGTGGAGAATCAAAATCCAGATCTCAAGTTCAACCTGGGCGGATCAGACTGTCCGCTTTTCGATGGGCTTTACGATTACTGTTCCATGTCTGCAGGTAGCGCACTTGACGCAGCTCGGAAAATCACTTCCAGCCAGTCCGATATCGCCATTGCCTGGGGTGGTGGACTGCACCATGCCAAGAGGGCCGAAGCATCAGGCTTCTGTTACATCAATGATATTGTCATCGCCATCCTGGAACTTCTGCGCTTCCATCCGCGCGTTCTGTATATCGACATCGACGTACATCACGGAGATGGCGTCGAAGAAGCTTTTTTTTCCACGGACCGCGTCATGACCGTGTCTTTTCACAAATACGACCCTCAAAATTTCTTTCCTGGTACCGGAGCTCTGGACGATAATGGCCCGAAAAACGAGCACAACCCCGGCGCCCATCATGCGGTCAATGTTCCGCTGAATGATGGCATCACAGATGAACAATACGACATGTTATTCAACTCCATCATTGGTAAGATTGTGGAAAAGTTCCGGCCCAGCGCCATCGCGCTGCAGTGCGGCGCAGATTCTCTGGCCGGAGATCGGTTGGGTCGCTTCAATCTGCAAGTACAGGGTCACGGTGCTTGCGTAGAGTTCTGTAAGAAGTTTGGGCTTCCCCTAATACTCTTCGGGGGAGGAGGTTATACGCCTCGTAATGTGGCTCGCGCTTGGACATATGAAACAAGCATTGCCATAGGATGTCAGGACAAGATAAATCCCATACTTCCTCAGCACACCCCTTGGCGTGATCAATTTAGGCAGGACACTCTGTTTCCCACATTGGAGCAGATACTGGGGGAACCGCGTCAGAATCGCAACCCCGCGAAACGCCTACAAGATATTGTCCAGCATGTCACAGAGCAGCTTCGTTTCGTCGAAACCGCACCAAGCGTCCAGATGCAAGCCATACCACCAGATATCGGCGCTATCAGACATGATGTTGAAGAACGACTGAGAGAAGAAAACGAAGAGCGGAGCGACGAGATTCGACGAGCTCGGGAGGCCGCCACAGGGACCCCGATGGAATTATGAGCGATGAACGGAATAGATTGTCTCTCAAACAGACAGCGGCCTTCTGACTCGAAAGGACGTTGAGTATATGACGATACGTCGGGAAGCCTACCGAAATAGCATTGAGCAGAGAGATAGTTCATTTGTCTTCTTAACGCTCGTATAGTAGCCACGAAGTCACCGCCACCAATTGCAATCTTACGCGGTACAAGCAGCGTACAACATTTGTGTTGACCCATCGATGGACGTTGGTGTCAATCACCGGGTCCATTACTGATCAAGGACGATTTCATGGTGATCTGTTGCTGCGACAACATTGGACTTTGCCCTCTCAACCGTCGATTTTTCGACACTCTCGTCAGCCTACGGAAAGTATCAAAGCTACGACAACATGTGAAAGTCACCATACTCACTGGATGATACTTCTACTCTGGCACATCTGATCGCGTTCAACAGCCTTTCGCAAAAATATATATCATCCTCGTTGGACTGTTAGAAGTTCAGGGCAGCTGATGCAACTTCAGTATCAAATTGCAACAGAATTGGATGATGCATGGCGGTCGAGGAGGAGCATCCGCAATCGGAGGCATCAGCGACGGAGCTTCTGCTATCATGAAAGTGGGTTCAACTCGACGAAAGTCGACAAATGCAAGGATGTCTGTCTGTTTAATGCCTCTTTCTTCTTTACACCTCGTGAGGGGCAATTTGAGAAGAATCAAATTTTGAGCCTCTAGAATGACTCAGTAATTTAGAGAACGGCAATGACTTGCTACAAACATTTAAAATTCTGCGGTGCTCGACAAAAGTAAGTTGGGAGCGAGGTCTGAGGATCTAACTTGTCGCGCGCGATAACGCAGCGTAAGGAAATATGAGATGCAAGCACGACCTCGACTGTCAATCACATTTTCAAGTTCAGTACCATACCGTCTTGAACCCTGGTGACGAGATCATGAACACATCGATGACATATCAGTCCTGACTACCTTGACTTGCCAAGCACCTTTGAGTTGCCCACACGAGAATATATGCACACGAAGATCGTAAATGAAGGAACGAGAAGGCGTTGCAAGCTGAAACTTAATGGAAGTACCGAACAATGACACTTCCACCCGGTCGCATGCCAGTCTGTTGCTCTTGGTCAGTATGCATGGTCAAGCAGCTCTTTGTCAGCCGACTACTCATGGACGGAGAGGGAACTTACAGTGCAACCATTGCTACCTGAGCTGAAGACTCCATTCTTGTATGAGCATTTGGTGGAAACGTCGCCCGTGATCTCAACATTGAAGTCGAGCTTGGCTGTGCTCGTTGGCTCGTTCGGGAAGATGGAAATGTATGTGATCCCATCACTGGCTTTTCCAACACCAAGATTCATGGGCGCCCAGTTACCAGCACTTTGGCTAAAACTCGGACTCGTCCAAACACAAGCTTGTTCTGGCCCCAGACCCTTTAAATTGATGTAGTACTGAGCTGAAGTTGGCTTGCCATCCCAGATGTAGTAATCGTTCTGCACAGGGTTGGTGATCGGTAGAGTTTCGCCGGGCTGAGCAACGGCGGGAATAACCATGCTCTCGGTTCCAGGATAATCAGTGCGGCAGGTGGAGACAACTTGGTCAAGATCGTTCTTGATGCTGACACCGCCAGCACCGGGAATGCAAAGAGTAGACACACTGTCGCGAGTGAGCTCCAAAAATCCATTCTCATTACAATAGAGGCCTCCAACAGACTGCTTTGTGGAACCTTGAGCTTTGGACCACTGGGACTTCTGGTAGCCTGGTGGGCAGGCATAGGAGCACATGTAGCCAGGGGCGCAATTTTGGCCCGCGATACCGGTAATGATGCTGTTGATGCTCAGGGAATTGATGCTGTAGTCGGGTACCTGCTGAAGTCCAGAGTATCCTCCGAACTTGAGCCAGTCCAGCGGAATAGGGCCATAATTGGAAGGAAACTCGGAGCAAGGAACTTGACCGCTCGGAAAATTGGTATTGAGGCCAGTTCCTCCACTGGGACTCACGGGTTTGGCAGGCGCCGTGCTCTTCGCTGGTGGCGATGAAGGAGGCGGTTTATTGACGGATGATGTAGCCTGGGTCACGGCTGGTTTCTCAACGAACTGAGCGCCGAGAGTCTTGTCCTTGCTGACCGCTGGTTTCGGGGGGGTCGGAGATGGAGGTGGAGGAGGTGGAGGAGGAGGAGGTGGGGGAGGAGGTGGAGGAGGAGGAGGAGGGGGAGGCGGCGGCGGCGGCGACGCGGAAACAGGAGTGCTCTCCGAGATCATTACATATTTACCAGCCTCCAACCCCTCGCGGGCTTTTGCAGGATTGATGGTTTCACCATTAGAAAGTTGATAGACGGTTTCCACGGCCGCAGCTACGTATTGACTGGCAGGTTCAGGACTGCGCCTTTCGGCCCTAGACCCGGCCTCCTTCTTGGCATGACGGTGCAGGTGTTGGTGAGCATTCGCGACAACCCCGATGACCAGAGTGGCCGCGGCCGTAAGCTGGGCTATATTCTTCATTGAAACTGGCCAGAGGTCCTCCAAGTCGAATTCCTAGAAATTGTACTGTTGCTTCAGACAAGTCAGCATAATTGCCTAGCTTTGCTTGAATCGAGCCACAGCCGGCCTGACGTTTTGCAGATTATAGAACATGGGCTGAACTCGTCCTTTACGGACACAACTACCTGGGCCACCTGCCCCTGGAACAACTTACTACCACAGAAGTTTGAGTCGTAAAGTCCGTCTGAAATCAAGGGCGAATAAACGAGTGTTTGAAAGCGATGGCCGGGGCTAAGGAGCGTGGTAGAGAGCCGAAACTCTCAGTTGGAAAGACGCAAGCCGAGTTGATTGAGAGAGGGTATCACCAACCGACGGGAAGAAGCAGAAAGAAAGAAAGGCGAGGACGGAGCGGCCATAACGGCCAGAATCGCTCTGGTCACCCTAACAGGGAGAGGCGTACTCCCTGACCGCGCAAGGGGAATAAGGGCGGGGCGTTTGGAGTTCTCCCGGGAAATTAGCATATCCATGGGTTCACGGGGCCGTACCGCGGGGAGTGGGGAGAGGCGGAATCATGCCTGGTCGTTTTGCTTGCTCAGGCCCACTGCCAAATTACGTGCCAGTGGCATGCTTAGGACCTTGTCTGGCATGTCGGCGCGATAACAAAGGCAAAGTCGAGTACTCGGTGGGGATGGATACATACAAGTATACGTTGAGTATGTTCTTTCTCAAATACCTCAGGTAAGTATTTTATGTACAGACAGGAATCTACTCCGTGAAGTAAGGTACTTACTTTAGGTACTTACAATATGGCTTAGTGGAGCGCCGCGAAAAAAAAAAAACACAGGCTTTGTATGCCCGCTCGGCCACATGTCTGCCTCCTTTCGGCTTGCGCACCTCCATCTGCGCCTTGTCTGCACAATAGCTATAGGCAATGCAACCTGTAAGGGTGAATAAGGCTTAAATGGGAGGCGTTTCTCGATTTCTAGGCAATCTGGGCTACGGAAATGTCAACCAGACTGAGCAATGATTGGATACAGACACGTGGCAGCTGGTAATCTAGGCGCCATCGTTCAGCGACTTGAAAAGACACAGGGAGATAAAGCATTCGTACGGAGCACTTGCGCAATAATTTGCTTGGATGATTCTACTGGCAGCGGTGCTTTGCGCTTCTGGACACGACGGGGGCAAGGGGAGGTGGCAATGCATTCGATGCCTGATACCGAGCCTAATGGGACATTACGTGTCTGAAAACCTATTTCCAACATGGTGGTGGGCAAAGTAGTAATCATAATACTCACAGGGAGGCAATGACGCGACTTCCATCCTGCTCACTTCATCCGATCATGTCATGTTTCGGCCTGGGATGTCGCGCAAGTGTGTGCCTGACCGTCGTCCCAACGCGCGTTGTGAGGCTGAAACATGTTTAAGGAAGTTGAGATGCTTGCTTGGCTGATGCTCGTGGCTATCCAAGTTGATCGAGATGACGACTTGGTCCGGGTGTGGGATACGAGCACGATCACGGCAATTTGGCAAGGTCAGGTTCCCCGGCAACATGGTACATTTCGGACGCAGGACGAAGGTCGGAGTGCTCCGTACTCGACGCCTGATTCCAAATGCCGAGGTCGTGAGGGTGCTGCCAGACCGAGCGCATTGCTACCATGGGAACCATGGGAACCATGGTAGCCGGCATAGGTCCAATCATTAGAAAGAAAAAGGGCGGTAACGCTGGAGACCGATCAGGGGCTTCGTTGACCGAACCTTGGCGCTAAGGTGCCTGGCGCTAGCCGCTTTTGAAAAGCCCCCTCTGCCCCGTTCAGAGCTGAATGGTTGTCTTCGGGTGAATAGCTGCATAACCATATTTTCACTCAGGATGAGAGTGAACGTCACTCGCTCTGTCGCTCGAAAATCTTGCATGGCGACAACTATAAGTCCGGCAGACGAATTGCAACCTCCATGCCAACACTGCTTCATATGTCGATCGTCAATCATTTTAGCCTGCTTCGATGTATCGGGGTTGGAGAAAACACCTGCTCAGAGCCAAACGGAAAAGTCCAGAAAGACAGCGCCAGAGGAATGGCCTGAGCCGATTACTACTCCTGTATCACTCAGCAGGCTTGACCAGCTGCATAGCCGGTTCGCACTGATATCCTGATATCTCTAGAGTACGCAGCGCTCCGTACTCCGTAAAGTAAGGTAGGTACTCTATATCTTAGCGACAGCCTGTGCGGCGCAGTCACTGCGCGGGGCGCGTGCGCCGTTTCCCGCCACCGAAGTGGGGCATAGAGAAAACAAGACTTACAAGTAATCACTGGAGTATTTTACGTACGCGTATTACTGTGGCGCAGTCGCGGCTATACATCGACCTTGTCACGTCAGTCGTCTTCATAAGTCTTCTTCTTGGGTCCGTACAGGATGAGGTCCAAAATGACCATCACGGAAAGTCACACACCACGTATACCTCACCTTTACGTTTTGTGGAGGATTTCGCCTTGAATGTATTCTGCCTCCTTAGCGACGCCAATGACGTGCCCAGGTCGAGGTCGGTAAAGTCATTGGCAGGATTCCTTGGACCTTTACCGTATCATTTGCCTAATGCATTCAATGCTTCGCTTAACACTTCTTTCTTGTCTCAATCGCCAGTTGTAAGCAGACAAGCCTCGGGATCATAGAGTATTTCGTCATGGCGGCATATCACCCGATGTCCGGCACAACGGCCTTGGGAACATCACCTTGTCGGGCTGGGCGGATTCATGCTTGATGTCAAACGTCGACATTGCGCCTCTGTCATGTGTACGTATGTTGACCACCACACCACACCGCATGCAATCGGTACACCTGGAAAGTCATGTGCAGTCGTAAGGCATTGACCTCCGCCTATCCCGCCACGAACCAAAAGGCAGCCTCGTGCGGCAGCCTGACGACAGGTGCCAAAGTGCGAGATAATACAATCTTTCGTGCATGACAAAGTTTTGCATTGACAGCAAGTGCGTTGACATGTCTGGCCAGACAGGGAGCTCAGCGATATTCTTGAACTGTTCTTTCCAACAACCCATGAAAGGTTCGGAATTTGAAGAGGACAACAATATAATCCTGGCGTTCGTCACCAGAAGCTACTCTTTACCCATCTGTCTAATTGCATAAAGTAAGTAGGTACGGGGTACTCAGTACTTTATTATCACGTCTTCAGCAGACAAGAACCCCCCCCTCAAGAGACGGCAATTGGAGCCGAGGCAAATGGCAGCCTCAGCCAAGAACCCGATCAGTCTCATACACTTTCCCCTTACGGATCAACTAGCGAACATTGCAAAGGGAAAACAAGGCATGAACGACAGGTTTTTTTTTTCAAGTCCGCAGTGGCTGTGTGAAGCCCTGGCGACATTTCCTCTGAGATGCATGCGTCGACGGAATCCGGCCGAGCCGACAAGAGGCGTTGTACCCCTGGTGCAGCGTTTGAGGGGCAACCATGACGCCGCGGTGGTGCTGATGTGGCTTCCGCACCACATCTTATGATTTGCGGCTTGCGCCTCTGCCTTGTTTTTGCTGCGCGATGCGGGCGGCTGGCGGATGAGAGAAAGCGAGGCTGGCCAGGTGCTATAGAGGCTTGGGAGGATTTTTACTCGCCTTGTCCGCAACCTCTGACGTGTTCTCTGCCTGATAGCGAAAAGCCCGGTTGTGAAGACTCTATCCTGCAAGTGCATTGGAGCCTTTTCCCCCGGAAAGCAAAGGACTTGTCCGTCAGAGATTCCGTCCCGTCCTGATAATGGCGCCGTAGTAAGGCACGGGCACCGAAACAAACCAGTCACTGACAAAGTTGACTGCTAGTGTCTCTCTCTCGTGCCTCTTTGCTGAGCCTTGCTCGACCAAGTTTTTACGACGCCCTTAATCCGATAGGCTTCAACAACACAAGACCCAGTCTGAACGTCCAGCCCAGCCGTACGAGACTTGATGCCAATATTTTCACCACAACATTGATTGAATTCTGCCCGAAGAACTGCGTGTGAATGTGAAAGTCTTTACTCTCGACCGACAGTCACGCGAGGCCAAGCGCGATTCAGGCAAGGCTGCAATCTGCTAGTCGCTGCCCATACCCACCCTCTCTACTGGGGCAGACGACGCCAGAAAAGCGTGCGAAGAGGGAAAAAAAATCCACCCAAAACCAACACAGCTCTCGCCACGTCCTCAGCCACACTATTTCGATAGCAGCCCCAACACGTTCTGTGAAAGGCATCATCTTGAAATCGCGAATTTGAACATCGTTGCCTCCGACTGGCATATATTGTGTCAATTCCTGGAGTGTTGCTCTAATTTCCCTATGGCATCAAGTGCCAAAAAGTCCGCAACAGAAGTTCTACCGTTTTCTCACCCAAATTTTGTTGACTCCTCTGCCAAAACTGACAACGGTGTGAGAAACATCAAACGTAAACGCGCATCGAGATCTGTCTCGCCGAGCGCAGACCTATCCCCTTCCTCGAAGTCATATCCACCGTCTTTGAAGACTACTCGAATTTCTCTGACGAACGCGTCTCAACTCCTGGCGCCGCTCACCGGCGCAGCAGCTCTTGAGGACGAGCGTCGGCGCCGAGTTGAGGACCTCGCTTCACATTCATCTTCCATCAGCGCCAACCCATCGCACAAGGCGCTGGCGTCCTTGATGTCCGGTTTGGCTCAAGCTATGAGCCGTCCTTCTGACGTGCCCCAAGCTGCGCCCACGGCCAATATGGAGCCTGCCGCGAAAGCCGCGAGCGCTTTATCCATATCGCCCGGGAACGCGGTTCGAGTCGCCGATCGCGACGAAGGCAGCCCTCCTCCAGCTTCGTCAACGTCTCCTATCGCAAACGGAACCGAGAGTCCGAGCGCCATGGATCTTGACCCGACAAAGCCCGATCAATCGCAAGACCAACAATCATTGTCGCAAGAGCAAAAGTCGCAGCCTGGCTCGCTATCCTATCCAGGATCTCTGCAAACCGTCGTCAATATCGCCGAGCCTCATGTGCGCGGCATGAGTTTCCCTATTCCCGGTCATGCCCAGAGCTCTCCTACATTACCAGCAGGAAAGAAACACAAGTGTCCTTATTGCAACACTGAGTTCACTCGCCATCACAACTTAAAGAGCCATCTTTTGACTCATAGCCAAGAAAAGCCATACGTTTGCACGGAATGCCAGATGCGATTTCGTCGCCTTCATGACTTGAAAAGGCATGGAAAGCTGCACACGGGGGAGAAGCCCCATATCTGTCCGAAATGCGATCGAAAGTTTGCGAGAGGTGACGCGTTGGCACGACACAGCAAAGGAGCCGGTGGTTGTGCCAGCCGAAGAGCCAGCATGGGCAGCTTCGCGGACGGAGACGACCTAGAGGCTACCACTGCTGAAGGAGAGGATTCATCGATGTCGGGCGTGACCTATGGAAATTCCGAGGAAGAGGAATTGAGACGTCAGAGCCTGCCCAGCATCGGCGCGCAGCATTCGACGGGCGACGATCATAACGTGCATTCGCGCACGTATCCTCCGGCCGGCCCTCGAAGTTCTGCCGGCGGTCTCTATCAACCAGCGACGAATAATGGTCCGGTCGCAACGACTGGTTCATCGAGCGTACCTGACAGCATGGCTAGCAGTCATACTGCCACCACCAGTGTTTCATCTTTGCCCAGTGGCGCAGGAGGCCCCGGACTGTATTCACAAGCTGGTATGACTGAGAGCCCCAAGCCTCTCAGTCCCAGTCTCCCTGCACATGACGGCACAATCACAGCAAGGCAACGATCTCCAAGTCTTCCCCAGCAATACCAACAGCGTCAGCAAACGCCCGCGGGAAGGAGACCATCACAACTGCCATCTTCGCTCAGTGGATCCAACAGACCGAAACTTCCGGGACTTTCACATCCTGGGCTCCCTGCGTCGAGCTCGGGCTCGCTCTCTCAGGGTAGAACCACAAATGCTGTTCAGGCTGCTGGCGATAGCGGCAACATGTTTGCTCAAAGCGATCCAAGCGTATGGGAATACATCCGCTTGCTAGAAGATAAGATTAAAGCTTTATCTGACAAGGTTGTCTCTCTTGATGATGAGGTTGCCGGCCTCCGAAGGCAAATCGACACTCGAGACGCCACTTCCGCGACATGATGATAAGCAAGGTTGCCGAATGTGCCGACCATACTATTCAAACACCAGGATGGCGACATTGATCGAAGCAGATTGCAGGCGGTCGGATCTGAACCCTGCCAGTTTTTCCGACGGGACTGTCTCCTGCGCGTTTGTCGCTGTCTCGGCGCCGCGACTGAAATTCATCAGTCGGTGGCCTTTGACGCCGCGACCTCGAATGTTATGCCATGAGATGCAGAGCGCCGACTCCAGATCTCGACGCCCCGCCTCAGGATCACATCCTATCATTTGGGTCTTTCGGCTCGTCAGCACCGGATGGGCCAAATCCTCCTGCTCAGGCTCAGACATTCTTCATCAGACCGATGAGCGATGCCCCATCCATATGACAACCAGTAGGAAGAAGTCGAACGCGACGATGAGATCCATACGTTCCCGAAATAGGACTTCTATATGTGAATTATACTACCTGTCTAACCTACCTGCCTGCTAAGGTAGTCAAGTAGGTAAACTAACTAGATACCTACATGCTTAGACAACAAAATCAAGTTTTGGTGTGGGTGCCTGACGTGCAGTCCACAGATATGGGGCTGTTCACAAGATCACAAGCCCACCCAAATCCTGGACCACATCTGAGGTCACACTGCCCGTTATCCTGAGATCCTTTTTTTGCCGTTAAACAAGGGCGAGGACAGAGAGCTGGTTGTGTTTCATTCGCAACACACTTCGCCAGCCTGTCTGCTTCTCCTTCACATTGTTAGCAGTGTGTGCCGTAAGGGAGAAAGTGATAGTTTCAAAGTGTTGCTTTGCTGATGGCTCGACAAATCAGACCAATTCTCACGTCAATTGAAATGGCATCCTAGAGGCGCGCTCCGTAAGTAAGCGCAGGCACATGCATCCGCAATAGGAAATCACTTCGCCCCAGTCGCAGCTCATAACAGACGGATAGGCTGCTTATAAAACAGGACGTGAATTACATCACCTCATGACCCACAATTACTCCAGATATTATTTATTACCTTTCTCTTCAGTTGTCAAAGATGCGCCCTGCGATCTAGCAAAGAAGCCCCAGCGTTGACAACTGGAAACAGTTGCATTTTACATGCAGACCACCAGGGTTGTAGGACCTGAGCGCATGATCGACAATGGCCGCCATGGACGTTCCTCAGATTGCCTCGCTGCAGCAAAGTAAGTCATCGGCAAGCCAGATTGACGCCTCAAATTCCCATTGGCCATTTGAGCATTCGCCCCTCCGTTTTCTCATCCAGCCTTTCCTCATCGTCGCAGAAGTCTTTCGATTAAGACATTTGTTGTCTAGTGCACGACGACGCGAGTCGAAGAGCCCCCATAGATAGTCCGGACATCTCGACCGCCTCTCCTTCTCTGGATCGTGAAAGATCCGGCACGAACGATCGAGCAGTAAGCCACATCCTTAAAATGACACCAGGGTTTTCGATCCGGTCGCGCGTTCGAAGTTGACGTGTAGAAATGAGGCCGAACAGGAGACGCGTCGTAACCGCGAAACGAAGGAACAGTCGGCGTCTCGTGGCAACAAGTCGGTCGCTGGTGGTGGCCGAAGTCATCATTCCACGGATATTGCGATAACGAACGGCAACTATGTGCCGTATCCAACCCTATCTTGCGAACCTAGTCGGAACGCTCATGAGCGACACGCCTGGACAGCCGGTGGTGTGCGATTCGCGCCGCTTCGAATCCCCGTTCGACGCCGCATGCAAACTGCTGCAGTCTTGTTTCATACCACATCCATTCTGCTGATGGCGTCATGCTTTTGGTTTTGTTGTGCAAATCCGCTGATCTGGCCATTACTTGTCCCTTATCTGGTCCATCTGTCCTTTTCCAACGCCGCGACGGACGGTTCACTTTCCTATCGGTCTGAGTGGCTCAGATCCTTGACACTTTGGAGACTATTCGCCAGTTACTTTCCGGTCAGGCTCCACAAGACATTCGACTTGCCCCCGGACAGAAAATACATATTTGGCTATCACCCGCACGGAATTATTTCGCATGGGGCTTGGTCTGCCTTTGCTACGAATGCGCTGGGCTTTTCAGAGAAATTTCCCGGCGTCACGAACAGTCTCTTGACGTTGGATTCCAATTTTCGACTTCCATTGTATCGCGACTGGATCTTAGCGATGGGTATACGATCCGTTTCGAAGGAGTCCATTCGAAATATTTTGTCCAAGGGCGGACCAAACAACAACGGTCAAGGGCGTGCCGTGACGATAGTCGTGGGAGGGGCGCGCGAGTCTCTTGAAGCTCGGCCCGGTACACTGCGTCTCGTTCTCAAAGGACGTCAAGGATTCATCAAGATGGCACTCAGGACCGGTGCTGACCTCGTTCCTGTCATAGGCTTTGGAGAAAATGATTTATACGACCAACTGAGCCCGAAGACACATCCGATGGTGCACAAGGTGCAGATGTTCTTTCTCAAAGTCTTCAAATTCACAATCCCTGCTCTCCATGGCCGAGGGCTATTAAACTACGACGTGGGTCTGATGCCATACCGTCGAGCCGTCGACATAGTAGTGGGACGACCGATACAAGTTGATGGGACTCACGGAGACCAGCCATCGCAGGAAGCTACAGAAAGATATCACGAACTCTATGTTGAGGAGGTCCAGCGCCTCTACGACGCGTACGTTGAGAAGTTCTCGAACGGCGAAGTCGCCGAGTTGCAGATTATTTCCTGATATGTGCAAACAATCGCCGAGCGAGAGCACGTCGCAGTTGTGCAAGCTGGTGCGGAATAAATGCGTGCACAAAACTGTGGAAATTTGATACAAATCTAGATTCCGGTAGTAATAATGGCGAACGGGGATCCTTTGAGATGTGATGACGACATGAATCTTTAATTGCATAACTGGCACGTGATTTCGCGTTATCCCTGCCGCCGTGACACGTCGAGATACGAGTTTGCGCTCTGAGGCAATTGTGCGGAGGGGACATGCTCAGTTGAAGGCTTCTTGGACAGGGATCATTCTCCCATCGTGACCTTCCTGACGCAATGCCTCGAACCTCAACACGACTTAAAACAAAGGCTTGCTACGACGAGGATCGCGACGCTGGGAATGAGAATGATTCGAAAAGTGCCCCTAAAGGGTTAGAGAACACCCATGGTAAGACTGAGAGAGCTAGCAAGCGAAAGTTAGATCCAGCGACTCAAGATGCGGAGGACACAAAGTCACTCAGCAAGCGCCAAGCGAAAGCGAAAGCAAAAGTTAACGGTGGAGAAAGCTCCATGGCGCTCGCAGAGCGAACCGCCGTATCGACACTGAGGCAAGCCATGTTCATTGGTGCCCATGTCAGTGCTGCTGGAGGTGGGTGCACACAATGACGTATAGCGAAGATTCTTGGTCCGAGGTACTGACTGACTGTGACGTGCTGAACTAGGCGTCCAAAATGCTGTTTCAAATGCTGTTCAAATTGGAGCGAACTCATTTGCCCTTTTCCTCAAATCTCAGCGCAAATGGGACAATCCTCCGTTGTCAAAAGAGGCGTGTGACTTGTTCAAGAGCAATTGTACAGCGCACCACTACAGCGCTGCTCGGCATAGTCTTCCGCACGGGTCGTATCTGGTCAACCTAGCCCAGGCAGACGAGACAAAAGCCGAGCAAGCTTACAACAGCTTCGTGGATGACTTGAAGAGATGCGAACAGCTCGGTATCAGGCTTTACAATTTCCACCCTGGGTCGACGGGAGGCGATGCCCGCTCTGCAGCCATTGCGCGCATCGCTGCGCAGCTCAACAAGTCACATCGGGCCACGAGCTCTGTGGTCACTGTCTTGGAAAACATGGCAGGAGCTGGTAATGTCATTGGATCGACATGGGAGGATCTGCGAGATATCATTGCCTTGGTCGAAGACAGGGACCGGATTGGCGTGTGCATCGATACGTGTCATGCTTTCGCCGCTGGTCATGATTTGCGAACGCCCGAGGCTTTCAAAGCGACTATGGAAACGTTTGAGAAGGTGGTTGGGTTGAAATATTTGAAGGCCTTCCACCGTAAGTCTCGACCCTGCCTACATTGCAGTTGTCATGACCTTAGTTCTTTGATCACTCCCTTTTCTTTGAACCATTGATCCTGCAACTTCTATTCATCTTTGATGACTAACTCCAAAATTTCTCCCCCTCCCTAGTAAATGACAGTAAAGCCCCGTTTGGCTCTAAGCGCGATCTACACGCCAACATCGGCACAGGATTCCTGGGGCTCTTAGCCTTTCACAGCATCATGAATCATAGCGCCTTTCGTGAAATGCCTATGGTTCTCGAGACCCCCATCGACAAAAAGGGACCCGATGGCAAGACTGTTGAAAATAAGCAGATTTGGGCCGACGAGATCAAACTGCTAGAAAGCCTTATAGGGATGGACACAGCGAGCGCCGACTTCAAGAGCAAGGCTGAAGAATTGCAGGCTGCAGGTGCTGCAGAACGGCGCCGTATACAGGAACAAGTAGACAAACGGCCCGTCAAAAACGACAAAAAGGGGTCACGCTCAAAATCAAAGAAGTAAATCAAAGCATGCTTCATCAAGCTCATGGCGACGAATGCACACATTCTGCTGAGGACCCTGTCTGTACGTAGGCAGCCACAACACTCCCGCGAGCAAATGGTCAGCATTTGTTTCCGAGAAGGATCTGTGAACTCACGTTCATTTCTGTGTATGGGCTATTCCGAAACATGTTTACATGCGTCTAAGCCAGGGCGCAATTCGACAGGGCATCGAAATGGCTTGTTGAACCGGCGTCTTTGTGTTGTATTCAAACTAGTTACTAGAGGATATAAAGATTCAAGCTGCCACCAGCAACGCCATACAAATGCAATTCACAGTACGCCAAGGCGGAGCCAGATCCAGATGCCGCCTTCCCAGTGCAGAGTCTATCTGTCAGATGGATGTTCATCAGCCGACGCTGAGACAATTTTTTGTATCGATCGAATCATTTGCGTGATTTGACTTGACCCTCCAATTTGCTCAGCATTGTTTTCAAACCTATACCTCTTTCACAGTTCGCTGTGAGCCACTCTTCCATTCTTACCCTGACGCTTCTCATGGACCTGAGAAGCGGCATTTTGCCCCTATCTTCTGCCTCCACGAATGACGCTGGGTTGAGCAGTATTTCAAAACAGTCAGACCATAAGTCCGTCTGCCAGTATCGCTTCAAGTTTTCCCTAATCTTGTATTGTCTGCCCGCTCGCCCTAGCCCACCCTGATCACGCCTGGCTGTTTCGATGTATTTTCCGAAGAGGAGACAGTGAACTATGCCGGCCAAGCCATGGTAATCAATTTGCCATGTCCAGGGGCGACCCTCACGCATTTCGGCGCAATCCTGCGCGGACGTCTTCCAGTCGGCGATGAACTCAACATCTGGAACAAACGCCTTCATGTCGATGCCGCGACCGAAGTCGATGAGTATAATTCCTCTTGCTGCCCAGCCTCCGCTGCCATCAGCTTGCCATTGCGTAGATAATGGCAAGTCCAAGGATGACGAGTCAAGTCGGAACAAACAATTGTCGGGTTTCAAATCACCATGAAGGATGCTGCTTGTGTGGAGCGACTCGACTGTGCGCAATAATTCGATAGTAAAGAACATGGCAAGCTGTTCATCCATCACGCCAGATGGTTCGGCACGAAACAAGTTCACCACGTCCAGCAATGTCCCATGCGGATGATAAGACAAAAATAGAAAGGCCTCATCCTGAAAGAGCTGAAGCTCATGGGCGTAGGACAGTGATGTCGTGGCGCGATGTTGTGGTCCGAGTCGATTATGAGCTAGTCTCATGACATAGAACTCCCAGGGACTGGGTGGCGTCTCCATTTTCATAGCTTCGAGATCGTTGCGGTGAGCAGTCGCAAATGCTCCTCGGCCCATCGAGATGGGTGCACGGTTTTCTGTTCCCTTGTCTTCATCTCCCGGCAAGCCGATATTCTCAACCAGATACACTGGGGCGAATGCCCCTGCACCGAGCTCTTTCCGAATGTTGTATCTCCGTGACGTGCCGGGAAATTCGATGGTATGAGTAGCTGGCAGCGGTCCCGTTCTTTCTCCTCCGTTCTTGCTCAGTTTGTTCTGGGCTTTGACTGACTTGCGAATCTCGCCGCCGTGCTCATACGTCTGTCCGCGGCGATCAAAAAAGCCAGCGTATGAGGTTAGCGGCGGCTGCATTCTGTCCAGAATCTCGTTTCGGACAGCCTCATCAACTGGATTGCACCGGATATCTTTGATGATGGGACCCTTGAGAGCGAATGATTTAGCTATTGATAACTTCTCTGTGACCAAGACGGATTTTGACTTTAGTATATTCGGAAGCCGTGGCATGGTACTGCTGTCCTCCATGATTTCTCGGAGGGGACTGCTGAGCAGATCGCAATCCGAGGGATCGTCGACCTCTCTCTGAGCCATGTCTCGTCTGCAAGGAGTCTTGAATGTCTCCATTGGTTCGAGCTCAACATCTATCGAGCATTCAGTTCTCTCCGTGATGGGCGTCATAAAGGGCAGCCGGTTGTTGGCCATCTCTGCCGGATCTCTATAAGGGCGAGTTGGAGCGTCGTAGTCTTCCGGAGGGATTGGAACGAAGACTGTCTTGGTCCCTGGCAAGAGAGTCTCCATATCGTGCACCAGGATGTGTTCATTGTCTGCGGACAAGCCATTTCCTGCCTCGTCTTCATGCTGTAGATCTTTCCTATCAGGGCTCGTCAAATTGAATGAGCCATCAGGTGCTTGGTTGGTGTCCAGCTCGTCTGCTATGACCCTCGAAGTCGGCTCTCCGGTCGGCAATTCTGATTGATTGCAGCAATGTTGAGCTTCAGTGCCATCCTCTACATGTTCGCTACCAATGTCCAACTGCCTCGTGGCCCCAGCACTCTCGATATCGGTAGTATAGTCGCCGTCAGTCTCGTAATTTTCGTCCTCGACATCATCGTTTACCTGGCCTAGGCCGAGGGGGGCATTAAATATGTCGTATATGTCGTCAGTTGCTGCTCTCGTATGCATCGTCATGGTAGGCTCTGATGACTGCTTCTTGCGAAACTTGGGACCAGAGGGAGAGTCCAGCTTTGCTTTGACTAAGTGATATTAGCGCATCCCCTGCATCATTGATCCGAAGTTTGCGCCTTACTGATTTGTGTCTCGTTTACTTCCATGACCTTCTTTTTTTTTGGTCCTGGAGGTTGTGTATTTTCTCTAACTTCTCCATTCTCATCTAGCAAAGGAGAGTCTCGATGGACGCTCAGCATGTTGCGGAAGTCCTGGCTGATTCGTTCAAGCTCTCCTGGCGAGTTTTTTGGCAAAGGAAGCTCATTACTGGATGTGACTCTGTCGATCTTTGATGGGCCCAGCCAGCCTCTATACCTTGCAATGATTTCTTCAAAGCTCATTTCCGAATCCGTTTCTTCAGAAGCTGGATATACGGCCTGAAGATCGATAAAGATGTATTCTCTTTTTCCGGTTTGTGCATGAACAGTCACTTGGTTTTTTGAGGGATTAAGCAATGTGTTTATTTCAGAGAGTTTCTGGGATTCAGGTTCGCGTCAATACATGATTAGTCCTGTGATCATCAATACGAGGGCTTGTGCGTGTGGAAAGGGCTTCAGCTTACCGAATCCTTGAAAACGCTTAGCTTCGGAGCCGCAGATTTTCTACTTCCCGCCTTGAGAGTCTCTCCAACCCATGGCTTAGGTTCCATGACATTTTCCTTCCTGCGTGTAGACAGCGATCCAATTGTGTCCCATCCCATGGGTTTCTCGTTACGTAAAGAGAGAGGTGATGGTTCTGCGGTCGCGTCCGAAAAGATGGCCAGCTTTGATTTCGTCACCTTGGCGGCAGTTTGGAGGCTGCTGTTTGCCTGTTGAGGGGCTTGAAGATCGGTTGATCGCGAGTGAGCGAAAGGATCAACCTTGGCCGCCAGAGCTGGACGAATGACGGGTAGCGCAGGAGATGAGGGTGCCGTTGCTGCATCAGGTTGTTGCGCCAGACGTTCCTGGAACTCTTTGAATTTTCGCATCAGCCTCTGAACAGGTCGACTCTCGCGCTGAATGCCGAGCTGAAAGACTTCTTCGGCTTGTGTCCACCTTCCAGCGCCTTCTAGCCAAGCCGCGTACTCTTCGTAGAAGAGTGCCAATCCCTCACCGATGCCGTGGCGTGACAGGAACATGAAGGTTTCTCTCGGAGAATCCGAGAAAAAGTGTATGTAGTGCAGCCAAATTCGCAAGTAGCGTGAATCATTTTTGTATTGAGATGATGCGATGAAGGCTTTCGTTGCACGTTCGAGAAGTGTGTGTAGCTGCGAATGCGGTGTCGCCTGCGCCGAAGGAAATGCGTCGAGTGTCCACCTTACATATCGATCAAACACGTCGAGAGGGTCATCTGACTCTGCAAGGTTCTGGATTTCTGCTTCATACTCAGCACGAATGCAATCATGCACACTTTTCGTGTCTGTGGGTGTCGTCGGCGTTGCGAGCTTGTGTAGGGGTGAAGGAGAGTACAATTCCACCAGCTTTTTGGCAGATCGCCCTCCTGGCAACGATTGAATATTCTCCTTCTGTTCCTCAATGACTCTGAAGTCGATGAGTTCACTCGAGAGTGCCATGTCTGAAGAGTCCTCCCTTCAAATGGCGAGTGAGCTTGTGCTTTTCAATCGTCGGTCAATAAATAAGAACTTGCAAAAGAAAACCTACGTGCTTGAGTCTTAGGATGCGGCGTTCGTGTGTTGTGACATAATTTGGAAATTGATTTGTTTTGGTCAGGGCGTTGCCGAGGTGACGGGCTAGGGAGCGGTCTTGCTTGCACCACGCCACGACCTGCGCGCTAACTGTAAGCTGCTATGGGGCTAAAATTTTGGACAACCATGTTTGGCAGTCATGAGACTAGACTCCATGCAGACTATCAATGCCATGCGCCGAGCTGCTGCCAGTTCAACTTGAAGCGTGAAACACGTTATCTTTTGTTCTATCTGTCTCTGCTTGAAAGACTTGCTGCTAAAGATTTTTTTTCCCTGCTACGGCTCTGACTAACGTGCACGCCTAGATGTTGACCGACTTGCGAAAGTTGGCACCCGCATAAATAGCCTGGTCACCGAGCTCTTCCTCAATACGAAGAATCTGGTTAAGCTTGGCCAAGCGTTCGGATCGGCAGGGAGCGCCGGTCTTGATTTCACCAGATCGGATACCCACGACGATATCGGCGATAGTCACATCCTCAGTCTCGCCGGACCGATGAGATACCATGACGCCCCAACCATCGGCATAAGAGTCCTTAGCAGCCTGAATAGATTCGGTCAAAGTACCGATCTGATTCACCTTGAGTAGCAAAGCATTACAAGCCTTAAGGTCGATAGCCTTCTTGATGCGGAGAGGATTGGTGACAGTCAAGTCATCACCGACGATCTGGATGTCCTGTGTCTTGTAAAAATAGCTCCAGGCTTCCCAATCATCTTCCGCGAAAGGATCTTCTATGCTGACAATGGGGTACTTCTTGGCAAGATCGGAGTACAGAGCGGCAAGTTCTTCGTAAGTGATCCACTTGGACGGATCACTGTCTGGGTTTTTGAAGTCCAGGTCGTATTTTTTTGCTTCAGTCTTGTAGAACTCGCTGGAAGCAACGTCCATCGCGATGTTGATCTTCCCAGTATACCCAGCCTGCTCGATAGCGTCCGTGATCAGCTCCAGGGCTTCATCGGCTGTCTGAATGTCGGGAGCAACACCGCCTTCGTCGCCCACGTTGCCGGCAGACTGGCCGTACTTTTTCTTGGCAAGAGTCTTTAGCTTCTGGTAGACTTCGGCACCTTGTCGCATAGCCTCAGAAAAGGTAGGGGCTTCACTGTGCGTCACAGTTAGTATCGATTGAGTGCTTTGAGACGACAAGTACAACTCACGAGGGAACAATCATAAATTCCTGGAAAGCTAGGCGGCCACCGGCGTGAGACCTACTCGAAATTAGCTCAACAGTCTTATTCTAGATGAGAAGCATTTACTCACCCGCCGTTGAGAACGTTCATAAATGGAACAGGAAGGACGTAAGGCTTCTTCGTGCCCGCGAGATCGGAAATGTGGGCGTAAAGGGGAACACCCTTAGAGATGGCTGTTAGTCGCGAATTTCAGAAGCTTCTCGATGGCATTTACCTTCTCAGCAGCACCAGCCTTTGCAACGGCCAGACTGACACCAAGGATAGCATTAGCGCCCAGCTTGGTCTTGTTGTCAGTTCCATCAAGACTGTTGAGAAAGGCGTCGACTTTCGACTGGTCCTTGACATCGATGCCTTCCTTGATGATAGCCGGTCCAATCACAGTGTTGACATTTTCAACGGCTTTGCCAACTCCCTTGCCCCCCCACTTGGTCTTGTCACCATCGCGAAGCTCACAGGCTTCATGTTGACCTGTTCAACCGATGAGGATTAAATCGAGTAATTATGTGTCGTGGGGAGGAAAAGAATGAGAACAGACGGACCAGTGGAAGCTCCAGACGGGACGATAGCTCGGTGAAGGCCCGTCTCCGTGACGACGTCGACTTCCACAGTTGGATTGCCGCGGGAGTCGTACACGGAACGAGCATGAACCTTCGTAATGGCCATCCTGTCGATTGATGAATCTGTACCGCAGAGTTCAGCCAAAAATTTAGAAAAAGAAAATTCGCAAAGTGGGATATCGAGGCACAACAAAACGAAGGCAGTACAGGGCAAACACCACCACTCTAAAGCTTTTCAACGTTGCTTCTTCATAGCTGACCGATAGACGATCTATCACCTGTAAAGATGCGTTGTTCGGGTTTGAGTCCAAGAAAAAGGCAATGCAAAATGAAAATCCACTGCCTCAACAATTGAAATTTGATCTCTTCGACCGAGAAGTGGGATGGAGGGGTAGTCTATCCAGAAAGCTTGACGAGAATTCAAAATATCGGTGGTCTATTTATGCTACACCCTGACGAGAGACTTACCAAAACGTCGAGATGAATTTGATTATCGGTGAAGACACGGAATCGTAAAGAGAGCGATGTCTGTTGAGAGGCGAGGATTGGACTATTTGAGAAGGTGTTCGGGCGGGACCATGAAGGTTGGATTACTTCGCAGCGAAGATTCCAAGGGTGGGGCAGCTCTCAACAGGGCCGGTTACGGGGGGTGGTAGGGACTCATGCAAGTGTAAGAAATAAGAGGGTACTCAAGTCATCGTGCATCACGGCGAGATTATGCGGTATTTTACTAATGTAAGTATCTGCATTTGCAAAAAACAGACGCTCCGCAGAAGCGCCGATCCTCGCCTCATTGCCTGCGCCAAGTCAAACACAGCGCCTAAAGCGCGTGATGGTCAACGCCACAGGAGGACCTTTGTTTTCCGATACTAAGCAGCGATCATGGGAGGATGACGTGCTGACGTGCCAGAACTGACAACCCCGGTGTCGTGCGCACGACGTTCCGTAATCAGCAGCGATTCATATTGGCTTGGTGGTCCCTGCAACGGTTTGGCAACATTTATGCTTCGGCATCGGTGGCCAATAATCGCAGCCGTTCAATGTGTCAAATGTTCGGCCTTGTTCCGTATTCCCGAGAAGCTGGTTTTTTCCTTTGTGTCGTGTCCCTAGGGCGAGGTTCATTATCCTGATGAACTGTCCATTGCCATCGTCAACTGCTCGATGATGCCAGTCATCGCAGTAAGGTCTTTGAGAGGAAACCCGGAGCCAAATGGCTCCCTCTCAAGTGCCGTCTGCTGACAGCCGGCGAGCGCCGAGCACACGGAGACGCCGACTTGTGGTATTCGGGTAAGCAAAATATCAATAGGCCTTTCATGACCTCCTGTCATCACAGCAACTGTCCGTAGATTATGCACGCTTTTGCACTATCAAAATCCACAAAATCGGCTTCAAAATCTCTCCTTCGTTCTAGCAGCCACTGTTCTCAAATTCCCATAGACCTTGCCCGGGGGTTTACCTAGAATCAAGCTGACCACCGACTCGCGCGCCATATGAATGTTCTTGAAGCCGCCTAATATATGAATTTTCGAATCTGCCAGGACGATCCGTGTTCGACTGGCATTCTCGATGGCGAATTTTGTTTTACCATCTTTCCCTGCAATTCGGCCAATTGCACGAGCCTGACTGTCACCATGCATTGTTTTAACGTCCTTGATCTCGAACGTTTCGATATAGAGATCGTCCAGTCTTAGTAAAGCAATGGCATCATCGACGTCAAAGCCGAGAGTGAAGGCCTTAACGAAGTCCTCCCCTTTCTGCAGCGATCCGGAATCAGTTGTGTGTTGCGAGGTCCTCAATTCTACTGTCTTGCGCTTGATATTCATCCGACATTGTAGCTTTAGGTGTTCAACAAGTGGAGGGTACACTTGTGACCAGGCTTGTTTTAGAGGCGTCATTCGATGAGGAGGCACTGGAATTTTGCGAGATTCTACCCTCATGATTGGATCCTACTGATGAGTTAGAACTGATGCGAGAGGCCGTCAAAAACTTCTGTTCGATCAACCCACAATGTTTCTGGAAGGAGCGAAGCGTGGGCGGCCCTCTTCATCTACGACCATTGCACTGTTCTCGTGCTCCTTGTCTGATGATAAAGATTCGCCAGGTGCTGATGAAGACCCGAACTCTTCAAGAAGAAAGCTATCCTCAACAACTACCCAGGGGGTCAGTCAAAGAATGCAAGTGGCAAGGAAGTATTATGTACCTTGAGTTTCATTCGAAGCAAGAGGTGGTGGGAGTAAAGACTCCTCGGCCTTTTTCAAGGCTGTAGGAGCAGGCATTCTGGATGCGCAAGTACTGCGTGCTGAAAGTCGTGTGCTAAAATGACCTGGAAGATCTCGTAGAGTCTGCGTCGTAACAAGTCAGGATGTTGACAGAAAAATGCCCAAAGACTTGCTCGATGTTGCACGCCGCAAATAAATATTGACGAAGGTAAAGGGTGTGTCGAGTGAAAACCTTTGGTGGGGTTATCGATCCTTATCCATTGGTCGAATTCAAGATCCGCAAAAGTAATGCAACATGCGTCATAAATGGCTTATGAGCATTCCTGCATAATTGCGCATTTCCTGGATACATGTTTGCATGCTTCGCCCATGTTGCCCATCCCTTGATCCTGAGAACACCTGCAATATTTAATGTGCGTTCTCGCTCCTGTCGAACTGACTCGAAAAGCTTCCAAGAAAGTTCAAAGCGCTCGCACCAGGCACCATGCACAGAGAAAATGCCTAGAGCCTCCTTTTCGCGGCTTCTCAGGGCCCGATTATGGCCGAATCATCAGTTTCCTTCGGGGGTGCCATACTTCGCTTCATCGCTTCCGCGTTTTTGCCAGTACATAAACCCAGAGCTCAGGCCAGATGTTTTGGCCTTGAGGAGTGGCACGAGGCATTTCGAACCAAATTCGCGATGGCACATTCTGCTACAACCTTCATTTGATCCGTCGACAGTAGCTCTCTCTCTGAGCCAATCTTGCGACAACCCAGTCAGACCAACTACACTACCGACTTTTATTAGCAGCAGAGGGCCGAAGCATTCAAGCAGGATCGACACACCACAGCGTCGCGCATATTCAAACATACGGAAGAATGCGCGCACACAACCACAAGATGGACGCGCACCGCCAACGATGACGCAAGGAGAACAAGTACAAACAAATCGCAATGAAGATCCAATCGCAAAGGGGCCCAGACGCGAGGAAGATGTTGAGACAATAGCGACTTCGGTTTCGAAATATCTCCACTTGCCTGCCTTACCACACCGACCAACGAAGGAAGAGCTACTCGCCGCGGCAAATGGGTTCTGGCAGCGACTTAAGGTCAGATTTAAATGGATGTCGATACGCAGCATGCGTCCATGGAATGCTGATGAATGGGGCGCTTTCGTTTCTTGGATTATGCTTGGCCATATTGTGTGGATTCTCGTCGGCACAACAACGTTCTTCTCTCTACTTATCTTCTCCATCAATACCGTGTTTGCTCAGGGTATGTTCAACATCGGCGCAACTTCTGCACTGGATACTGGAACCTGAGCTCACATATACAGAAACTCTCGCCAAATGGATTGGTGATTATCTTACACAATCTGCAGGCGTCACTGTGGTGTTCGAGTCCGCGATCGTGCCCAAATGGAAGAACGGAGTCATCGCCTTCCGCAACGTTTTTGTTTCACGCCGCCCTGGTCAAGTCAAATCTTCTGTCAGCAAAGGATCATCGAACGCTGCTGCAGTTGCTGCTGCGGGACGACAGGCTCAAATGACCAATGGTGACGTGGCCGATGACGACGGGAATTACACACAATTCGATGTCACCATCGCAAATGTCAATGTGACTCTTTCCTTCCTCAATTGGTGGAATGGGAAGGGCCTTTTGAAAGATGTGGAGGTCAACGGAGTAAGAGGTGTTGTGGATCGCACCTCGGTGTCCTGGCCCGTCGAGGAGGTCGACCCCTTCTCGTATAGACACGTACATCATCCTGGTGATTTTGAAATCGAATCTTTCAGGTTGGAGGACCTGCTGTTGACAATCTACCAGCCTGGTGGATTCAGACCTTTCCCTGTGAGCATTTACTCTTGCGAATTGCCACGGCTCCGAAAGCAATGGCTTTTCTACGACTTCATATCGGCAAACCATATGTCGGGGTCATTCGACGGCTCACTCTTTACCATTCACCCGCGTCAAATACATGGAATTGTTTCTAGTCACGAGCAAGGAGCTTCTATGGGCTTGGGTGAGCCGAAAGCTTGGAAAAAATTCAGCAGGCTTCGAATCGATGGGCTTCGTATCGACCACCTCAACAGGGGAGTCGAGGGACCATTCGGATGGATCTACGAAGGCAACGTGGACGTGATTGCGGACATTATGTTCCCCGCCGAAACAAATGATGGACTCACTAAAGTGATGTCAGATTTCTACGATCAGCTGGAAGAAGCCGTCAACATTAACAGAGAGCGATTGCTTCCAGGCCTGGTCAGCCATGAACCCATTTCAGTCCATTCCGGCCATCTATCCGAGGCCGGCATCGACCTCGAATCGTCAGAGAGTCCAGAGGCCTCCAAATCAAGTGACGAAGAACGTCGCTATCTCGTCATGGATTTGCGCATCCACATGAATGACGTAAAGGCAGCAGTACCTCTATTCACAAGAGACATGTCTTACGTCAACCAGACACTTGTACGCCCCATAGTTGCGTACATCAACTCCAAGAGAACGTATATACCCATACTTTGCCGAATCGCAAAGCGCCTCAGCGATTTTGATGGGAGTTGGACGGTATTTGACAGCGGCTTGATGCATGATGCATCCGTCGAAACATATGACGCTTTTGCCAAGGATGTGGAGAATCAGCAAAGTCGTGTCCGTCGGTTCAAAAAGGTTGGGTTTTGGACGCTTTCTTTGGCTGTACATGCACTGTTCATGGGAATGGCGGGCAATGTGGTGTAACGAGAACCGGAATTGGCCTTTCTGCTTCGTTACGATCTTTCTTTTTTGTTTTGCAGACCTCAAATCTTGCATCTTCACACGCAGTAGCGCAAAGGCTTTCGTCGTCGCGGTCTGATCAATGGGGATTGTAGCGATGAATGTCGAAGAAACGACGTATCATTGTCGCGGCGGCGTTAGGACTGTTGAACTTTGATGGCGATAATTTAGTCCCAGAGGTGCATTGTGTATACATGATTGTGCTAAATCAGCGAGAATCGACAGATTACATATCATCCTTTCTTATGCCTCATCTTTCGATGCTAAAAATTGACTGAATGCTAAAAGAAACAACATACTAATCAAGTTCTTCTAGTCTCGCACCTTCCAGCTTGCCTTGCAGCCAATCTTGTTTCTACCTGATCGGTTAGCAGAGACATTTCTATGAAGAGAAAGGCTCTGCATGTAAGCGAAAAGCGAACACCGCAGCACTCGCGACCTATATCATATGCATATCGTTCCTTACAACCCGGTAATCATGTGAATACCTCGACCTCTCCCTCGTTAGAACTCAGCGTTTAGACATCAGCTTTCGACAGCACCGATACCTTTCCGAACTCGGACTTGGCGTTTTTGCTGTCGCATTATAGCTACTCTCTAGGTGTCACTGTGGACAACCAGCGATAGCGGCCAAAGGGTTTTTCGCCCATGGCCTAGAGTCGCCTGCGGAAGCGAATCGGAAAAGATAGTCCTCAAGGAGCACATAAGTTTGACCTGAACTCGTCCGGCTGACGAGTCAGAAAGGGGGAGGAAGTCTCTCAAGGACCCCATCTCGACTGAATCCAATCCGATGCTCACATGAAGTCATCACTGGCATTGTTAGCCTCATTGTGTTACCCGAGGACATTCGAGGCATATGGGGTCTGGTACTCACTCGCCGAATCCGTCGTCATCATATGTTGCTACCTCTGTAGCGTTCGCGCGTGTTGTAACGAGAGATGTCTTGGTCTTGGCTGCCTTGGTCTTCTTGCCACCCTTCTCGGATGCTTTCTCCTCCTTCATCTTCTCATTGCTCAGGCGCGTCAGGGCACTGGCGACTTTTTTGATGTAATCACTGGAAAGCTCTTTCACCAAATCTTTGGCAAACTCTTCGAGAAAGAGTCCGTAATGGGCTTTCTTGCCGTTTGCGCTGATGATTGGCGCCAGAGTTTCGCGCAGCGCTTCGAACTGCTTTTTGGTTTGTGGGTTGAACAGGGGAAGAGACGCAATGTTCACAGTTTTGCTGGGGTCATTCACATCAACGACAACAGCAGCACCGACAGTGTTAGCCTTGCGACCACTGCTGATACCAACTTCACCGAACAAATCTTGAGCATGACGAAGATCCGCCTCCTGTTCGGTGCGGCGAAGTCTTTCGCGGCGTTCAGCCTCAGTTTCCTCTTCATCGCTTTCATCTTCCTCCTCACGTTGCTTGGCGCGGGTTGCTTGATGGTCGGCAATGCGTTCGGTCTTTGACTTCTTTGCTGCTGCAGAGGCTGCCGCAACTTTAGCCTTAGCTTCTGCAGCCCTGCGCTCTTTTTCTCGCTCGACCTCCGAATCCTCGGCGGCATCCCAAGATTCTAGAACCTAATCGAACGAGATGTCAGAATAGGCCAACACAACATTGAACGAATATCGACGGTTTCTACTTACATCGCTGTCGTCCTCTTCGTCGTCGAATTGGCGTCTACGCTGAGCTGTGATTGGGGGCGACGAGGGAGGAGTGCTAGAGTCGCTCTTCTCGTCCTCTGGGGCAAATAGCGGTCAGCAGGATGCGACCGCACAAGGTCATTTGACCACCCAGGAGCTAGCGCTGAACGGAACTGTTGCTGTGCAGGACCGCTATCTGAGCGGGCAGGTCTCTCCTCAATCCTAGCCTGCAGTCGTACAATTGCACACGATCTGCGCGCTGAAATCAAAGAGGCGTGAGAAGCTTACCCCACTGTTTTTTGGCAGGCATGATGACCAGGAGTAGACTCGAACGTGTCGAGGAAGCCGGGAGAGTTCACTTTAAACACCCTGATTGATGGTCTCCGATGATATCCGATGATCCGATGCTCGCAAGCGGCTTCCTGGAGCACTCTCCGGCGACGGAGTTCGAGCGGCAGGTAGTTCTGTATGTGTCAGGGGAAAGCAACTCCAAGCCGGCTTGCGATTAATATCGGTTTTTTTTTGTGTGGCTGCGAATGACGTGGAGTGGGAAAGTGGGGGGTGAACGAGAGGTTGGCGGGGAAAAGAAGAATGAGGGGTCAGCATACTTTCAGTGCGTGCCGCTCGAGCGACCTTGTAACTAGACGGCCCAGACCTTCTCATCTCTGACCCGCACTTCTTGCACGCCGTGAGAGTCAACATGCGACACGATATGAGCCCCAATAACAGTCATCCAATGTTTGATGGCTCTCGAACTCAACTGCTTGGTCAGCCAACCAGACTTCTGATCATTTGCTCGAAGCAAGACAAGGTATCCTTGTCTAGACAGAAGTCTGAAGTCTGGAAGTCCAAAGATAAGGACAAAATCTCCCTTTTCAATGCGAGGATCAGCAGTACGATAGACACTAAGAGTCACCGGCATTGTCAGCATCCCATTTTACTATCGGCATCAGTCTTGAGCATAAGTCGTTGTTAGTTTCGACTTTGTATTACCGCTTTGACCAGCAACGGACTGACGCACACAAGCTGGCAAGTTTATTCTTTCACATGGAACTCTGGATGGTATAATAAGCCAGGGACCATCTTCCTAATCCAACAAATGATTCCACAAGAGCAAACAAACGTATCGAAGGTCAGTAGGCAGGGGCGTCATTCAGTTTTTCACTCACGTCGTGGTAGATTGCCTTCAAGCTCTGTCATGACATGAAGACAACATCCCTTGTGGTGCAATCAGAAACGGCCAAAAAAATTGTGAGATGCGACACATGATAGTGACTGTCTCGGATTTTCTTGCCCAGAGATTGATAGTCAGGCTGGGTTGATCCAAACCTATACACTGGTACTGTATAGCCTCAAGGTTGAGTTGAGTTAAGCATTGTGTCTGCCAAGGTCTTCACTCAGTGAGGTTCGCAAGAAAAGCTTCGAGAAACACTGGTGGGATGGCGGTCGGAATTATGTCTTAGGTCCAAAACTGACCCATGGCCGACGGCACGGCGGCCATTCAAGAGCCACGGCCCAACCTCTGCGCAACTGTCTGTTATTGCCATGGCCTTTGCAACCCATGACCGAAGCTACGATTTCGGACAAATTTTGAGACAAACATCTCGCGGTTGTACGATATGATCGGAATATACGTTCCCAAAAGAAATAGGAGCTTCAGAAAGTGCTCCAACTCTGACTCAACGATCAACGTTCCCAAGCCCAAGTGCACCCACGACTCTCGTCTTCATCGCGTATTGTGGATATCCAAAACAAGAATGTCACAAGCCCCGACTCGCTTCAAATCATCCATCACGAGAGCAATCCTCTTCTTTTCCACCATGGCACTGACGGCAACCCAGCCTTCTTCATCTAAAGTAGTAACCGTCGGCGCTCGTTTACCAGGCGTGACTCTACTTGCCTCGGGAAGTCTTGATCGTTGGACGTTATACTGACACAACACATAGCGCTGTGCTGTTATAACACCTCGAATTCTAGAAGCAATCAAATCGACCATCTCAGCGTCTGAAGGTGCTCGAGACTTGACTAAGACTGCTGTTGACTCGACCACTGTATCGATGGCCTTCAAGCCAGCGGCGCGCATGGTTTCTCCGGATTCTATGCGGTTGTTAGCGCTCGTCTCATTATACAACGATCCCTTCTCCCTGATCCATGTTTCGTCAGGCGTCGTATAAGCGCCAAACAAGCAGATAAGGTGTGAAGACGTACCAACCAGATCAACAATCCCGTCAGCAACACCTAGAGCACAAGCCGCCTCGACACTTCCACTGAGCTCGATGATTTTGGTCCGCATTCTGCGACTTGACACAGCTGCTTGCTCGTTTTCATGTCCAGACTCTGCTTCTAATGTCGCAAAATAGTCCGAGGCCAGATTGACGAAACTAGTCCCGATACTTTTGCCCACGAGATCCTGGCTTTGTACGAAGCTGCCTTTTTCCGGGACTTGAACCTGTAATTTACATCCTCCAAAGCCTAGATCCATGACCATTTCACATCCAGTGTTGTTCCCGCCGCCGCTCGAATCTGCTCGCACCGCTGCGTCATATTCTCTAACTTGGTCCCATCCAGTGATGCCTAGATCAACGCGGCCTTGGCCCACAAACGTGGGAATATCTGCTGCGGGTAAAAAGATAAGAGCAATTGGTAAATTTTTGACTAGAGCGATATCAAGTCGGTTTTCTCGGCGAAATTGAATGTCGGCACCTTCCAGTAAGTCGAGCGTGGCCAGATTCAGTCTGCCCTCTTTCCACAGGTGTCAGCGACGGAAAGCCCAACTAGATTGTTAAGAATGAAGGAAGACGTGTCTTCTCCTGCGTCTTACTTTTTGGCACTGCGAATAGCAATCGACTATCGAGGCTGCCAGGAAGCGGGAATATGGTGAGTTATCAGCTTCACAATATGCGCTCTTTAGGATGCTCGAGATTTCTTTCTGGATGATCTACTTGTTTCCAGGAGGAAAGGGCAGCTCAAGGTGACTCACTGGTTTACGAAGTCCATTATTGGTGCAAGGTTGAAATGTCCGCTTGAGGCTCTCACGTCCTCGGCTTTGTCCGTCGCAGCGAGGTTGTCGGGAGGGTTGAAGAGGGGCATTATTTTTTTTACCCCCCCTTTGGCATCGAAACTCCGAACGCGGGGCACTGAAGGTGGATCCAGGAGCTATATATGAAGTACCTCCTTAGAACTTAAGAGGTACCTTACACAGCACTCTTTGGAGTCTGCCACGGCTTGGCCCGCTCAACGCCGAACTAAGTGTTATTGAATAAAAGCCCTAGGATATAACGATTGTGTTATAGACTTGAGGCGTGACACTTCTGGATTTTGTTGTGGGAAATTTCCGGGTCGATCAAGTAAAGCTAGAGCGGCGTAGCGCGCAAAAGCCCTTGACCCTTCCGAAGGTGGGGAGAGTGACAAAATTAATGGGTTCTCTGAGTCACAACAGAGTCTGGGCGGCGCAAAAAGCTCAACTCGGACGCGCAGCCTCCATGACACTTCGCTTGGCCTTGCCTTGCACTTTACCTTCAGTCAAATCAGTCTGTCTCGTTCAGTGCAGACATTTCAACCGGATCACAATCTACCCGAGCGATTTCAATGTCATCTTCTGCAAACGGCGACCCAAATTTCGTGCCACTGCGTTCCCTGTCTGTGCCTCAGATTTTCCAAACCGAGATTCGATCCCCCCTCTCCTGCCCAGGATATACGATACTATCACCCCATCTCGATCGATACGAACGAGTGCAGAAGTCGTCATGACACAATCGAGCATAATACACCAGCTTGTCGAAAGGGTTGAAGGCTTGACTCTGGCTGGCCTGTCGCAGAGATATAACACTGCGCGCCCCGAGGTCAATTTGCTCGACTTGTATAGGGCTCATCTTAGCGATGTCCTCTCGAAAGTATCCGGTGTCGACGCGTCGATCATCTTTCCTGCGGTGATGTGGACCCAGAGCCTTGAGAAGGGCGACTTCGTCGTGGCCGTGCCTGCCCTTCGCATCAAAGGAACAAAACCAGATATCCTGGCGCAAGATTGGGCTGGAAAGGTGTGACTGCAGTCGTCGATGGTGAAGAAGCTCATTTCTAACTACTATTCGATCGTAGTTTCCCGAAAATGATCCGCTATTCAAGAAACCTGTGCTCAGCGGACACTTCATGTCGTTCTTCATAAAAGCAGAACCCCTCGTTACCTCAGTCGTGCCTTTAGTCAGACAAGCTAGGGCGAGCTATGGTAGGTGCTGAGATCGTAGGCTTGCCGTGCTTTCTGACCGACGCAGGCAACAATTCTCTGAATGGCTTACGCGACCCTCGCGACCAAAGTTCTGGCCAAAAGCGCATCGTAAGCTTTCTAACGTTGATCTTCTGATTTGATAACAATAGCTAACATCGAGCTAGATAGTGGAGTTCAGCTCTCCGAATGTTGCAAAGCCCTTCCACGCCGGCCATCTTCGTTCCACAATTATTGGCAGCTTCATCGCAAATCTCTACGAGGCCAATGGCTGGAACGTCATCAGAATGAACTGTCAGTCACCCCTGGGTCAATGGTTTCAGTCTTGCGAACTGACACGTTCGGTAGATCTTGGCGATTGGGGCAAACAGTATGGTCTCCTCGCATTGGCATATCAACGGAATGGAAATGAAGAAGCACTCAACAAGAACCCGATTGATCACCTCTTCAAATTATACGTCCAGATTAATCAAGAAATGGCTGCGGAAAAAGAGGAAATTGATGCACAAAAGAAAGCTGGAAAAGATGTCAGTGCTTTGGAAGCTCAAAGCCTTGACGAACAAGCAAGGCAGTATTTTAAGCGCATGGTACGACAATCTCTCCTACATTGGACAACAAGCATAAGCGTTTAACGCATTTGATGTATAGACGGATAGAGATCCAGCTGTTCTAGCTCAGTGGCAGCGTTTCAGAGATCTCAGCATTGCTCGATACAAAGGTGGGGAATTGTCATCTACATTAGAGGGACTCATCACCACCGTTGAGCGGCCTCGACGATCTACTATCTTGAATGCGAATTCATATGAGTACGGATGATAACAGCCTGTACTTAGAAACATATTCTCGCCTCAACATACATTTTGATGAATTCAGCGGTAAGTCAACCTTGTTTGGAACGAGAATTGCAGCTGATTGGATCACAGGTGAAAGTCAAGTCTCTGAAGCTTCTATGGCTGAGACAGCGGAGGAGATGAAACGCCTGAATGTCACTCGAGAGGATAACGGAGCCGTACTTATTGATTTCACCCAACATTTACCGGGCAAGGAAGGGAAGAGACTGGGAACAGCAGTCCTTCGGTACGACGACAGGCAATCTGGTGGATCCGTATATGATTGTCGCTGACTGACCGCTGCTCCAGAAAACGTGACGGCACCGCTCTATATCTCACACGTGATGTCTGTGAACTTCTTGGTCGTGTAAGTGCTACGATGGTGCAGCAATCGCTAAGCAACTTGCAACGTTATCACATGACTGAACGTTTGACCCGCAGCACAAAAAGTACGAATTCGACCACATGATATATGTGGTAGCTAGTCAGCAAGATCTCCATCTCAAGCAACTTTTCCAAATTATCGAATTGCTAGGACAAAAGGACATTGCCAAAAAATGCCAGCATATCAACTTTGGGATGGTGCTTGGTATGAGTACCCGCAAAGGCACAGTCAAATTGTGAGCACTCTTTCTAGCTTTCATACCGACTTTGCATGGTCATTCGAGCTGACTGTTTACTTGAAAGCTTGGACGATATCTTGAAAGACTGTGCCGAGCACATGCATGAGACCATGAAGAAAAATCAAGAGAAATACGCGCAAATCGAGGATCCAGAAGCCACGGCCGATATCCTTGGCATTAGCAGCGTCATGGTACAAGACATGAGTGGAAAGAGGTGCGGCACGTCATGTGGTACTTTAGGCAATTCCGATGACTGACTATTGCTCTAGGATCAACAACTACGAGTTTAATATGGATGCTATGACTTCTTTCGAAGGCGATACGGGACCCTACCTTCAATATGCGCATGCTCGGCTCTGTTCTATTCGACGGCGAGTGGACCTTTCGGATGAGGAGTTGAACAGCGCCGATTTGTCACTGCTGCAAGAACAGCATGCTGTCAATATTGCTCGAATGCTGTCTCAATGGCCAGACGTACTGCAAAACACACTCAAGACCCTGGAGCCGGCGACTGTTCTTACATATCTGTTCAAGATGACCCATGTGATAAGCAGTAGTTACGACCATCTCAAAGTTATCGGAAGTGAACCAGAGCTGTTGAAAGCTCGCATGGCACTGTACGATGCGGCACGTATCACGCTGGCCAATGGAATGCGTATCTTGGGTTTGACGCCACTCGAGAGGTGAGCTCCCCGCTTACACATTTGCTACTAACACTTGATGACTAACGATCAATTAGAATGTGAGGACAGATTTTGGCTCCCTTACACCAGCATGCGGGAAAGGTGACGGTACAGCGCATGAAACAGAACGACCTGAAACAGAGAGAAGAAATGGGCGGAATGAGGGAAGCATGTGATAAAGTAAGAAAAGATAACAGGAAAGAGAAGAAAAAAGGGGCGAGGTGCTTCTGGGGTATGGTGGGAGTAACTCGGACCGAAACAAACCGCGGCCATGCAACCGCGTTTGTCGCTGCAGTCTCGTGCGGTCGTGTGTGTCCTTCCGAGATGTGGCAAATTAAGACGCTGTTATCGTTCCAAAGGAAAAAAAAAGGGTCCCACGTAGTGAGAAACAAATTTGAGGACTCATGAACGATGCTATCAAGTCTGGGTTTGTGAAGATGTCAGCTCGCTATCATCAAGGTTCCTATTTGCAGGCTACGGAGTGGTAATCTCCATGACGATGGCTTGCATGTCGGCCATGTTGCCGAATGTAATCAGGATTCGCCCACACCAATCGCTTATGCCAACACGGTGGAGTGCGCGAAATACTCCCTCAACACGTTGCGCAAGTTTCTCACATATCAGAGATAAGTTACTCCGTAGGCTAGAAGATCCAGGGGCGCATTACCCCGTGAAGCAAGACGGCCGTCCGTGACAGAGTGCGAAAGAGACTCGCGAAGTTCTGAGAATATCGCACGCACGCCAAGGAACGGGAGGAACGAGGTATGAAAAAATCATGTATGCGCGTGACCAAGAGTCTGAGCAAGTATTCCAGGTGTCACAAAACTCATTGAAATATTGAAATATGCCTTATTACCGGGGCGATGCGGAAGAGTGGACCGCGATGGCCGCCGAACTTGTCCGGAATATCCCGACCAGTGACTCCGTCGCAGAATGTAAGCAAGTTCCGTTGCTCCAGCTCACTAATAATCCATGTTGAAAAGGCGAATGATCAGGGGCTCCATTCCTTTCCACCCGGCCCTTGCCTTTCCCGGCTCATAAGGGAAGAAGAAGTTACGGATGGATTGCGCAATGCCTGGTCTCTCTTGTTGTTCACCTGCTTGTCGAACGAACCTGCCGCCGCGGTGGATCACTGATAGTCGCGAGCCAGTCAACTTTGCCTTCTGACTCATGGTGTGCGAGGAGACAGCCATGTTAGTTATAAAAGGCAGATAAGCCATGAACCATGTCGGCTAGACGCAGTGTGCCACCCGGTTATATGCAATCGACAAAGACAAGAGAGACCAACATCTTCATATCGTGGGTAATACCTTTTTATGCTCAGTCTCCATCGAGAAGGAAAAATCCGTTCATCAAGTTGACTGTTCGAATCATCAAGCACCATTCATATTGCATCATGATGTCTACTACGATACAAACGAGAATTGGAGTGCAGGCTTCACTGCAAGCTGCCAGCCTGTTAAAACCTGGTTGTCAGGTTCTCATTGGATCAGCGGTCAGTCTGCCACGCCTGGCTTGTGCCGCAGCACCTCAACAGCACATGCAGCAGCAGAGCGTCAAGTCCACCAGACTTTTCTCAACGAGCTCCAAGAACAGTCTCCGAGACTTTTTTCCTTCAAAGGACACTCCTCATATTCAAATCACAAAGCCGGCATGGCCACACCATGGGTACACCATAGAGGAGATGCTTGCCGTGGAGCCCGCTCATCGAAAACCCCGGAACTTCAGCGACAAGGCAGCTTGGAAGATTGTCCGCTTTGCTCGGTACTGGATGGACAAGGCGACTGGCATGGGTCGAGATCAGCAAGTCGACAAGAAATATCCTACGACATCAGTAGTGGCAGAGAAGCCGCTAACTGAAAGCCAATGGGTGAGAAATCCCCCTTCCAGATGCGACCCAGCATTCGCTACCTGCTTCCTCTTGCTATAAATAATTGTCAAGTGGTGACGTCGGTTACCGCCGAACGATTGAGATATGTGATTGCTGACCATTTCAGCTCATCCGATTCGTGTTTCTTGAAAGCATTGCCGGGGTGCCCGGCATGGTGGCCGGCATGCTTCGCCATCTAAGCAGCTTGCGGCGCA
Organism: Aschersonia sp. MBC 877; assembly: GCA_030787035.1. Taxonomy (NCBI): domain Eukaryota; kingdom Fungi; phylum Ascomycota; class Sordariomycetes; order Hypocreales; family Clavicipitaceae; genus Aschersonia; species Aschersonia sp. MBC 877. The sequence continues at coordinate 82,231 of JARJUA010000025.1, read as the reverse complement.
TGAAGCGCGACAATGGTTGGATCGAGACACTGCTTGAAGAGAGCTACAACGAGCGGATGCACCTATTGACCTTTATGAAGATGTGCGAACCCGGTCAATTCATGAAGCTCATGATTATTGGCGCGCAGGGGATATTCTTCAACGCCCTCTTCGTCACGTACGTCTTGCATCCCCGAATCGTCCACAGATTCGTCGCGTATCTGGAGGAAGAGGCAGTACACACATACACAAGGGCAATCCGGGAGATTGAGCACGGTCACCTGCCCAAGTGGTCGGACCCGAAATTCGAAATTCCTGACATTGCCGTTAGCGTAAGTCGCTCCAATGGAGGAAGATGATCTACACTCCAGACCTGGTAGAACTGAGGGCCATTAATGGCTAACCGAGTGAATCGCATGCAGTACTGGAATATGCCTGAAGGCCATCGCACAATGAAGGATCTCATTCTGTACATTCGGGCCGACGAAGCATGCCACCGCGGCGTCAACCATACCCTCGGGAACTTGGACCAGAAAGAAGATCCCAACCCATTCGTCAGCACCTTCAAAGATCGAGAACCACCAAAGCCGGCCTTGAAGAAGGCAGGGTTCGAGCGGGCGGAAGTTATCTGAGGAGCTGTTTACCAATGCTCACAGCGGATGATATATAGCATGGCGTGAACTAGCCACCTCGCTTCTGATCTCCGTCTGGTAAAATGGATAATTCCCTATATGCGCTGGCACGCTTTGATGACTCCTGACGGCGTCGCAATGATTGATATGACCAATTTTTATAACATGCAGACTGCTGATGCGAACAGCACATGCTGGCATTATCTCTACTCTAGATTGTACGACACAGAGAGCGATTAGAATATTCTCAGTTGCTTTTCTACTTTCTTCAATAGACAATCATTCCATTATCTGGAAGAATGCAATATTTGGAAGAATGCGATCGTGATTCGGTGACCTGATGGATGCTTAATAACATCAAGGCAGATTTGAAGTGAGTTGTCTTGGCGCCAACTTCTATTGCTCTTTTGCACCAGTGAATAATCCGGGGGCACTGCAGCGTGCGAGTCAGGCTGAGGCTCATCCTCGCGATTAAACTCCCCTCGACAAGTAACGACGAGGGGGCCCCGGTAGGCGTCCTGTTCTCGGCGGGGATGGTTGCGTGGACGCGACTTGCCACGCCTATCGCACCAGATTCAGAGACGCCGATGCATGTGGGGGGCCGTTTCCTCTCCAGCTATCGTTGCGCGTTACACCGGACTGGACCATGCCGGCAACGACGCAGCCATCTCATGACACGATATCGCAGTGCCGTCAACGACAAAAAGCTGTATCCACAGGCATGCCTGAAGCACTAGTATCTAGAGTAAGCAAGCAAGGATAAGAAAGAGAAGGGCTTACCTTTCTCGCGGTTGCGCCAAGGCCATAGACCAGCCCATGTAAGGACGTGCGTGGCCGGGGCTTGTAGCTGCCGATGGAAGGAGGCAACTAGCCACCTTCACAGGCCCGCTGCAGGGAACAGGGCACAGAATGCTATTTTAGGGGTCGTCGTCATCGTCATCGGACGGCTGTCAGGGCTGCGCGTCACAGTCGCATGGTCCCCCTTTTGTGTGCTACATAAAGTAGTATGTAATGTACTACGTATGTAAATTCGATATCGACGTCCATCATCTAAACATGCTTTTCTGACAACGGAAAGCCAGGGCACACCAGGAAGGTGGCTGGCGGTGAGAATCCGGCATCTGCAATGCCGCTCCATGCAAGACAAATTTAGAGTCCAAATCCATTCAAGTGCTGTCAGACGGCAACATGCTTCCGGCTCTTGTAAATATGGTTCATATGCTATACTCATTCATTCGTTTAAGGATTATGGTGATGAGGAAACATCACGCAACACCCGCGCCTTTTCTTCGCTCGTGGCTGAGCACTGCAGCGCCGATAACGGACAGCAGGGGTCGAGGAGCGAGGCGCCGGTTTTAGAGGGGAGGGGGGGGGGATGTTACGGTGCCTGACAGAAAGGCCCATCTATTATTCATTAAAGTTTTCACGCTTAGCAAGGGAAAAAGAAAAGAGGCAGAAAGTGCGTCTTGCATGACTATGTATGCCCGCCTGATATGTATTCCCTCGAATGGTGAGGTGTCATTGTCAAACAGCTCAGAAAGAGACGATGCGCAGGACAGAGAAAAGGGGTAAAGGAGCAAAGTGGATGGATGTTAGGCTATGCCATGATGAGGTGCGGCCAAGACATGAGACGGACAGCCAGTGTGGCCTTTGTCTTTGAGTGTATGTTACACTTTTTGAGGCCACACGCAGCAAGACCGTAACCAAATCAGCAGGTCTGACAACGAGGCATTCAAATGTTCATGTCTCGACGATCACACGGCCCTGTGATCATTCTAGGGCTCTGTTGCCAAAAAAGCATACATTCGCATGTCAGCCAATATGTCATTGTCGACTGACCTGTCAGGGATGTTCCTGTTTCGCGGGCGTCTGCTATCGGCTGCTTTCCGGTGCCTGCTTCGCATGGTACCATGGTGAGCCCCATCCACAAGAAGCAATAGTGTGCGCCTCGCAAGGCACATTCGAGTGGCCATGGATTGTTGTCGACAACTTTATGCGGGGCATGCATTTGTTCTCCCCTCCCATCTGTAATTGGACCAGCAGAAGCTACCGAAAAAAATGTGCAGAGTAATCTGATTGCTTTTTGCTCATGCTCGTTTTTGTTGTGACTAGTTTTTTCTTTCGCGCGAAAATTTTTCTCTCTTCCCTGCCAACGTTCTTAAGGCTAGCTTGACCACGAAAGTCTCCAGTGACCTTCACCCGATGACTCGGTGACCCTAGGGCTACTCGCTGGCAGCATGATCAAAGCAAGGCAGCTCGAATCGCTTTGTTCACCATGAACCGTATGATGAGCATGACTCTCGGCGAAAACACGATCCGCAAGTGGGGCAGGGATCCGTTTTAGTAGCGGGCTTGCCACACGTCGGGCGCGTGTGGGAATCTGCCGAATGAGGTGTTGCTCGGGTTGCTTTCTCGGAAGATGGGAGAGAAGGGAGGGACGTAAAAACTCTAGCAAGCGTTTAGTCTTAGGTGGCTGACGGGCTGGCTTGTTCGACTTCAACGCTTGGCTCCTGCTTTGCCCCACTCTGTTCTGCACCGCCTCAACCGGATGTCACGAGCCCTCGATCAACGACACCGGACCAATTCTGGAAAGCCAGCCACGAGAACAGAATAGCGGCGCTCGACGTCGATTCCTTAGCCCTGTCCGTCAGTCAGTTTTCTTGTATCTTTCAGGCACGCGGCAGGGGCCAGGGACCTCTAGCGCCAACGGTGTTTACGGCCTCGACCGAGTGCCTTGTCGCTCGGAATTGTCTCGCAACTGGGCCCCATAGGTCTCAGTCAACCCCTCCCTATTGTTCACATTGATCCCATGAGCCCCCCGTGTATCGACCTTCGACCCAGATTTCCCCAGGCCCTCTCGCTTCGCCAACATGACATGCCGCCAGCCCTACACCACATCGTTTTCACTGTATTTCATCTACTGCGCAAGCGCGTGCGCGTTCGCTAAGTGTTGGTGATGCTTGCCTATCCTTGGCCGCCTCAGCTTCATTCTTCTCGAGTCTGAGCAGGGAGAGAAAAAAGAACAGCCACTGGTTTTGCTTCACGTGCCTAAAGTGGACGGGGTTTTTTTCCTCGAATTATCCGCGCGACGTGATCGAGTCCTCGCCATTTTGCGCCCGCGCTGCCAGCAGGCAAAAGTGTGTCGCCATCTCACTGTTTTATGCTCAGGCTCTTCCATCACTGGTACTGGGCCCTTCTCTGAATACCTGCCGTCACTGCTCTTGGAACGGGGCTGCGGCTGCACGACCTCTTCCGACCGTCCTTCGTCTCCGCGCCGGGGTGTTCCTGCCCCATTGCATTGCATCACTCCTCGCCGTGCACAGCCCCCCCGGGACACCCCTTCCTTCGCTGACCAGAACAAGTCCTTTGCGGGAATCCGCCTCGCGATCGTCCATTATATCACGGCAAGAGATAGCATCATGGATCAAGAGGCCCACAATCGGCGGCCTTCGTCTGCGACCGGCCGCGAAGGTTACCAACGAGTTGTCAATATAAATCAAAGAGGCCTGTCGCCGAATATCGACGGTCCCAGGATCCCAGACAACTCCTCTGCCGTCGGCTTGGGCCTTGACATGGACGCTTCCTCGCAACATCAGCAGCATCAAAATTTGACCTACACCGGCTCCACAGATTCAGTCTTCGATTCTTTCACACCACACTCGGGCTTTCTCAACACTCGTCAAGCTGTGCCTCAACAAGTTTTTGCGCAAGCGAACGGCTCCGAGCCGCCGTTGTTCGACCCCAGCGCCAGCTTCGGCCAACAGCAGGCCCTCGGCACAGGCAACAACAACGCATCGCCATTCGAGTCTCAATCGCAGTCGACATATCTGCCGCCGAATCTTGGCGACGGAGACTTCTCCTTGTTTCCTTCGTTGAACCAGGGTGATCAGTTCAACGCGCCGCCGCTCTTTGATCAGCCAAGCCTCGATTCGAACGATCTGAATAGTATGGCTTCGCCTCAAACCCATCATACCCCCACACCTCCGGGTCTCCTCCAGCCAGATGGGTTGCAACCAGGTTCCGCTCACCAATCGCCCTCGTTCGGCCAGCATCATCAATTCTCCTCACCGCGCAGTAGTCATTCAAGGAACGCTTCCCTCGGACCCGAGGCCGCGCTGCTATCCGGTCAGATTGGAGACTGGAATCAGGTACAATTTCAAGGGCACCGACGAAGCCCCTCGGAATACTCGGACGTTTCGTCCGTCTCGCCTTCGCCCAATTTGGTCAGTGTCGACTCTTTCGATGATCAACTTGGCCATTCGCCTCTGCAACGACCTTCCGACGGCAACTTATACCAGGATGTACTAAGTATCGAGTCGTTCAACATCAGCGATCCTACGCAGCGTGGGAGAAGCCCTTCACTCAGTCCAGCAATTAGTCCAAGGCTTATCCCTCAGCAGGGTTCCGACATGCATCAATCGACATTCGGCTTGATTACTCCAAATGCTAATTTCGGCGGTGTGGTGAGCTATTCTGCTCTGTCGGATCCTGACAATCCGTTCTGCCAATCTTCAGCTCCCCGGGATCGAAATGATGTTCCGCACATGGCTCCTCCTTCCATCAACATTGATTTCGCTCCTAACAATAGCAAACAAGTCTCCTATGAGACGACAAAAGCTCAAATTGACCAGGACTCGCTGACGCCGCCATCGGATCGAGGTATGTCTACGTGTTGGTCTCAATAACAATGTTGTGCGTTGAAGCTGACGCGTGTTGCAGGTCGACCGAAATCTCGCCCTCGTTCCGTTACGGATCCATTCTCGCCTGGTGGGCTGGGCTTCGGGCGTCACCAACATTCGCCTAGTCTGTCTCCTGGCTCCGACCTTTCTCCGCGAACTGATGCCTCGCGTTCCTTGTCGCCTCTCGACAGACAAGCGGCGTCTTCGCCGTCGCGGAGACGTCAGTCAACTTCTGCCGTGCCGAACAACGTAATTGCTTTGCGCCTCGCGGATCCCGAGTACCAGGGTAGCCCGGACTCGGGCTCTATAAAGAGAACACAGAAGCACCCCGCTACGTTCCAATGCAATCTATGTCCGAAACGTTTCACACGCGCTTACAATCTGCGGTCTCACCTACGGACACACACAGATGAAAGACCATTTGTCTGCACCGTTTGTGGGAAAGCTTTCGCCCGTCAGCATGATCGAAAAAGGCACGAGAGCCTGCATTCCGGGGAGAAGAAGTTTGTATGCAAAGGAGATCTCAAAACCGCTGGCCAGTGGGGATGCGGTCGACGTTTCGCTCGTGCTGATGCACTGGGACGGCACTTTCGTTCTGAGGCAGGCCGCGTATGCATCAAGCCTTTATTGGACGAAGAGATGGTCGAGCGCCAAAGACATTTCCAAGAACAACACATGCAGCAGAATTTGGTTCATTTGACTGGCTCGAATGCCGTAGCCGTGGACCCAGCGACTGGGTATCCAATAGATGCAGCCGGAAACCTCGCCCTCCCCGCGGCCTTGTTGCAGCAGTATCCCGCTCTTGCTCAGATGAATTGGTCGACTTCAGATACGAGTGGCGGTATGGACGACGAATTCAGCGGGCGATCATCGTTCGATGCTAGTGATTACGACGAAGCCGACGACGGAGGCTACCTCAGCGGATCAGGCACAGGCTTTGCCGAAGGCGGCACGAGCCAAAAGTTCGGCGATATGGGCTACGCCAGTGACTTCGGGAGTCGATAGTCAGCCTTTGAAGAGGAAAATCGCCAGGCAACCCGTTGCTGGGGTTGACCGATACTGTGACGATCGCTCGCTCTCCATTCTGCTCCTTGATCTCTTACACAAAAAAAAAATGTCGAAGGTGTTGAATGATGAAACTTGATTTCTTTCTCTGTGACAGCGTTCGGGCATTTTACGTTTGTATGAGGCGTTATATCTGATTTTGAAGTTTACCCCCTGAAAGTTTGTAGCAGGCATGGGAAATGAACTGCGATCAAACAGTTGATTATGAGGGATACGTCCTAAAGAGAAGTCTCTGTGATCCTTCGCATCTCGGGAGGCAAAGCGTTCAGTGATGATACCCGCACACGGCAGAAGGTAGCGAGTTTGGTTTCTTCTAGACATATCATAATCTAGTTCAAACTCGATTTCAGTAACTAGAATGTATAGAACGTGTCGATGGCCGAGACACCGTATATCCAGCAACTTCTGGCAATGGCTGCCAGACTATTCAGGATTGCATCACAGTATCCCATAAAGATCTAGATCTCCGAACCGTGACTGACCTTCCGACAAGATCCCGGATTCGCTGGCTGTGGATGATGACTCAAGAAACCCTTTACGTGGCGGTCAGCCCTTAGTTTCTCACATAGTGCCAAGGGATGATCACTGAAGCGCTACAGTACGAGCGACACCATCCATGTCCTGTGATATGTCAGTGTGCGCGTTCACGTATACTCTCCTCACGATGTCCATCGGCTGGCTGGAACGCGAGTCGCGCGTCGCAGCTAGGAAAAAATGTCATGCTTGTTTTGACATCGACGTTCAGCTTGGTCCATGACGATCTCGACCCGCTTTCCAGATATATGCAGAGCAGTAACATTGGATGTCGAGAAGCATCCTTGGATGGTGTGGAACTGGGAGGGACAGATTCTCGGAAATGCCGGCCGAGGTCATGACCTATCATGCAGTGCTTCTCGGGGTTTTTGCTCTCTCTTCACCTTGTCCTCCCCCCGAATAGAAATGGAACGGGAGACTCTACAGTCTGACGGAGCATACATTCTGTCAGGCGTCAATGCTTCCGTTTGTCGACAGCTTTCTGCGCTTGCCTGAACTAAGATCGTACGACAGTCGACACTCGTTGCAGTATATCAATTGAGGCCAATGCGACATCGATCTCGGTTCGCGGCCGCGCGGGGACTTGATAAGCAGGCTCACATGGAAGTCCCAGGGCAAAGCAGAAATTTTCTTTCGGGTTTGAGGGGTTGGGCTTGACCGCTTCAGCACGTAGACATGTCGACTGTGACAGTCGTGAGTAAACCGAACACATGCATGGCGCCGCCCATTACGATAGGAGACCCTTTCCGTCGTCTTGTTGTGGAGCCGCGATCTGTCTTGGATGGGGGGGCGGGCACCAGAACTGGCACTGTAGCACAAGCCCTTGAAAAGTTCGCAGTGAATTTTGAGCAATCTTTCGCCGGTCTTAGCGGAGAAGCATGGCTTTGATATTGCAGCACTGTCCTCACGTTTCTTTAGCCTGTTCTCCGTTTTGCGCCAGGTGGTCGGGCCAGCATATCAAGATGTTCCATCGACGCTGGACAGGCGGTGAGTTTTTCAGGATATCTTGAAGCCGCGGGGCTTCCATGAGCGGCAGGCCCGGCCCACAAACGGCTATGGCTGCAGCGGCACTCCGGCACTCCTGTATCCTGAATGTGCCGGTACTGCTCACTTGTCAGGCTGGCTGATAGACAGGGCATGATTCCCCTGCATCTCTGCATCTCAGCCGCCCCTTCGTCCCTTGATGCTGCAGTGCTCCGCAATGCCACCGAACGTGGAAGCCGGCGATGGGACCGCGACCACAGTGTGGATGCTGTTAGCGAATGATATGCCCCAGCGCGACCGTCAATGCGACTTTAACACCTGCTGCCATTTGGAAGGACGGGTCACACGCTGTAGAGAAGTCATGGTTTTGTTTTCTCACGCGTGTCGTTGAAAGGGCCATGCGTGAGAGGGGGATGAGACACGCAGACAGGCGTGCTCGACGAAACAAAGGAAGGAGCAATGGCCAGCCTGATTGGAGGCCAAGAAGTGGAATGTCCGAGCGCCTTCGGAGGATCACGAAAAATATGGTTCCTTCCAACTATCTCAGCTTACTATGCATTCGGCGTAACGATGGACAACTTCTTTCGCGCTCAAAGGCAGCCCGTTGAAGTGATCGTGACTGGTGGTGGTGGCAAACACCGTGAATGAAGAATATGAAAGAGGCCATCTGCCGCATGCGTGTGCATCAGAGGACTGATCTGTTGAGACAGAAATAGCATCGAGGGTATCAGCGAATGCCACCTCGGGCTAGACTACAGGACCACGGCATCAGCACGGAGGAAGGGCGCATCGCATTGCAAATCATTTCCCCCTTGAGAAGGTGTCTGAATGATCTTGGGATCACCAGAGGAATTTGGGATGGATGGATGGATGACCAGGATGCCAAACAGCAGACTGCGTCTGGTGACGCCGAATGACTGGTGGCCCTCCTCGCCACGACCCCACCTCCTCCTACCTGCCTGCCCATGCAGCCACTTCCAAGTCAGCTTTTCTTGTCTTCCCTGCGGAATACTGCATCTTCAAGATGGTGGTGCCGTTTCCCGCTCTAGTCACATTTGCGGACGACGCCCACAGCACTTTGATGCCATCATGCGCGCTGGCGAAAAGGAGAAGGAGGCAAAAGGTGTATAACGTACTCGATATGACTTCTGGCGACGGCGCACTTTGGACTAGTCAGTGCATCAGGAAGGCTGCTGAAAGGGTCCTTCATCTGAACAGCTCCTTAGCACCGCCGTGCTGTGTCTTTCAAGTGCTACACCAGCAGCGCTGTTTGTTCAGAAAGTTTGTCTCTGCGGAGGTTGAGTGCAGTCCCCTGCCCTTACGATCCTAATCTCGGTTCCGACCACTTGAGCTGAGGAGCCGCTATTGTGGCTCCTCGAACCGTCGCTCGTCACTGGCTGTTCCGAGTGTCAGGGTTGTGTGCGTGCATGCAAAGATTCCTTCAAAATTGCCCTCCCACCCTTTTGCCACAGCCTTATACCTACTTTTTCTATCCACTATGGATATAGTTCAGTTTCACCTTTACGTTCCTGATCGCCTGTGAGAAAGACTCGTGGCGCCCCCCCTTGCTATCTTATTGTGACTGCGCAGAGACGATTATCGTGAGCGTCCCTCGTCCTAGGGACGGTCCGGATTTACTAGCAGCCCGCGGCCCTTCCCGTCCCTTCTTGCGACCCACGACCGTCCGCTCAAATCATCCCTCGCGATCTTTCGATTCCGGACTCAACAAATCGCGGCTAAGAAGTGCGAGAGAGAATCATCGCGTTGAACAGCTTCATTCTCACATCCTTTAAACGCCCAATCAGCCCCGTTGCGCTACGCAAACTACCATCTGTTATCGATTAAGAAATTGTGATTCAGGTCAGACAGTCCTCAATCCCTCAAGTCTTGCAAACATCACGACTCAGTCTTTTCGGTTCTCAATCCTGAATCTTTGATTCATCTTGATTGACCAGTGATCCCTTTCGTGCTGTAGACTTACTCAAAATAGCATGAATTGAGAGTTCACTGTCTATCCGCAAACTTCGTCATTCAAAGGTTCATTGGTGGTCTAACTTGTATATTCAGTCATCTTCTGCAAACGACCAGAGCTCTGCGCCGACGTTTGCCTGCATCCGATCACCAACGAAAGTATCATCAATTCATCAGGCTGACCCTCCGCCGCTCCCAGCAGCTCCCAGCGCCCATGTGTTTGTCGTCGATCTGCATCGTTGAAGGCTCCAACTTGCACGATGGCTGCGACCGACGTTTTAGTCTGCACAGAAAATTGGACAGGAAACGGTCACGCCTGTTCCTCGACTCTACCCTTGACGACTGGCTGGGATGAGCGATCGTTAAAGATACAGCTTGGTAACATCTCAAAAGCCTGGGTCTGTCGCGCCCTTCAGAGCCGGGTAGGTAGCACTGGTCCTGCCCATGAGCGCCGGCGTTCATCCTGTCGATCACTGACTAATACGCTGCTCAGAATTTCGGAGGGGTTCGAAACTACGATGAACGGCAACTCATAGTCTCTGATTCTTGGGTCCGGAGCCTTCTTCAGTGCTCCAGCTATCAGTCAACGCGAGGCCCACCGCAGTACGATGCGTACATAGACGAAACAGATCAGTTCGCCCGCAGGCGGCTTCCGCCCTCCGCAGAACGTCATCACCCAGACAGTCCGAATAATGTTGCCAATCGGACGTCTACAACTTGCGAAGTTCTTTTCTCAGGACCCGTACTCGATTTCGACGTTGATTTCACCTCCCAAGAAGGTATCAAGGAGAAAATGGCAAAGAAGAAGAACAAGGCTAGGAATAATAACAATAACAACAATAACAAAGGCAACAACAACAATCAGAACAACGGTCCCGCCAAATCATCCGACGACCCTGAAGATGGTCAGCAAGAAGACGGCCAAGCAGACGAGGGCAGTGGAGACAAAGAAAGTGGCGGTGGTTCTGGGGCTCCTAATGACGGTTCTGGCGATGGTGCTGGCGACGGCGACAAGGACGGCGACAAGGACGGCGACAAGGACGGGAATAACGGGGACGCAGACGATACGACTCCAGACCCCGAGGAGTTTTGGGGCTTCCAGACTGCCAATCGCAAGAAAAAGAAAGGCAAAAAGGGCGCGGACTCGACGGCGGAGCCGGTCATCAATGACGTTTTAGCAAATGATCACATTGACGGTTTGTCTCAAGACATCAAGATTGGTGACGATACGGGAGGCAAACTAGAACTAGACTTTACTTCTACGGACAACAAGAAGGATGTTAGTTCATGGGGCGCCAGTTGGGACTGGAACACTACTAACTCTGGCACTACTACCAAAGCAAATGAGGGCAGCATGCCGTGTTCTTCCAAGGAGACGAAGACGGCGAAGAAATTGGGCACATCATTCTCGTTCGGCGAACCAGATGAGCCGTCCCAAGGCAAAATGCCCGGTGATTCGAGTGTCGGTGACTTTCAGTCTGCCTCTTCTGACAAGACAGGAAAGGACGATGATATTGCACGTGCCAAGGGCAGTCAAGATGCTGTCTCTGATGTGTGGGGTTGGTCATCTGGCAAGACAAAGTCTAAAGGAGGCGCTTTCCTTAGTTTGCGGGAAGAGACAGTAGCGGCAGACAACGCGCCTAACAGCGAGCCTGCCAGCACGGAAGAGGCCGAGAGCAGTTGGGGTGTCTGGGGCACCAAGAAGGACAAAAAAAAGAAAAAGGATGCCACTGAGGGTTCGCATTCTTTGCCAAGCCTGACTCAAGACTCCGCCCCGAATTCGAAGATGCAAGCAGAACCAGTGGACGATCTTTTGGGCTTCATCAACACGAACACGAAGAAAGGCAAGAAAAAGGGAAAAGCCGAGGCTGCGCAGAGCGCAGAGGCTCGCAAAGATGCAAACCCTCCCTCGATGCCCGATAAAATAGACGAGAATACTTGTGGGGATTTTGCCACATCGATGACGGACAAGGAAAAGAGAATGAAGGAGTTCGCCTCATTCGGGGGCTTGGAGTCAGGAACACCGTCTGCATTCGAGGCAGAAGCTAATCCTGAGGCTCCTGCTGCGTCCGCAGAGAAAAACTCTTCCCACGAGAGACAGGCACCAGCAGATGGATGGGATGATGTGAAATTGAAGAAAGACAAGAAGAAGAAGGCCGCCACAGAAGAAACCAAAGAAGAGTCAGCGCCAACCGATTCTATCAGCAGTATGTGGAATGTTTGGCCCGGGAAAACAAAGAAAGACAAGAAGAATAAGGTGTCGCTGCTGGATGATACCGATGTTGCCGTGGAAGAGGACGAGTCTTCGAAGCCTGGAACAGCTGTCCAAACTGCAGAGGATGTTCTCGATCTACCATGGGCGAACAAGAAGGACAAGAAAAAGAAGAATGAATTGGGCAGTCTCCTTGAGTCGACCACCAGGGGCGGGAAAGGATCTCACGAGGACGTGTTTCAAGACACAATGGAAGCAACAGGCGGCGACGACTCCTTCACAACATTCGGAAATGGAAAGAAAATTGAGGGGAATAATGGGCCGGACGACGCATCGGACAAGCCAACTGATGCGGAGCCAACCGATTATGCTTGGGGAGCAATCAGTAAGAAGGACAAGAAGAAGAAGAGTAAGACAAAGGACGAGCTTGTGGAAGATGATGGGGATTTAGCCGGTAAGAGAACACGATTCGATGCTGGAGAATAAATCGGGGGCGACCTGTTTGATGATGGTCAAGGGACCTGAAAAGTGGCCCAAAGAACATCGCTCAAATCGGAGGGCCTCTGTCAATTTCATTCTCGTCAGGACGACAGCCATCGCGACCCTTGCTAACCCTCAGCCTAATCTAGGACACATCGAAGCCAGATCGACCGAGGGGAGCGCAGAAACAGACAGCGAGAAAGCAAGAAAAGAGAAACAAAAGATCCCTAAGCTCAGCGATAAGGAACTCAAAAAGCTTGAAAAGGAGAAGAAAAAGGCAGAAAAGGCAGAAAAGGCAGAAAGAGAGCGACTTCAGCAGGAAGCCGAGCAATCTACTCTGCAAGCGGCTGAAGAGCAAGTTAATGTCGAAGCAGATGGCAAAGCTCAGGTGAAAGGAGAGGAGACGAGTCAACCAGAGACTGAGGAAGCGGCTCCTAATGCTGAAGAGGCTGCTGTCATTGCCGCGGAGGAGGAAGAGATTAAATGTCTTGAGAAGAAGCTGGCGAAGAAGAAGCTCAACAAGAAGGACTCGGAAAAGTACGAACGATTGAAAGCCAACGTGGAGAAGAGAGCAGCAGAGCAGGCCGCTCACGAAGCCGAGAAAGCCGATCGCCAAGCCAAAGCACGGGCTGCTCAAGAGGCGGAAGAAGCAGCTCGCAAGGCCCAAGAAGAAAAGGCCGCTCAAGAAGCGGAAGAAGCCGCTCGCAAAGCTGAAGAGGAGAAACTTGCCCAGAAGATGGAAGATGAAGCCTCCAAAAAGGCCCCCAAGAAGAATTCCAAAAAAGACAAGGAGAAGGATCGGAAGAAGGACAAGAAGTCCTCGACGGATACGGAATCAGGCATTCTACAAGACCCAGAGCCCGGGACAGAAACGGATCTCAAAGCGGCAGAGGTAGAAAAGCTTCTGTCAGGAGAAGATAAACCAACAAATAACGCCTTCAACTTCTGGGGGATCAATAGCGGGTCTCAGAAATCCAACAAAGGTCAGTGGCTTCCTCGCTGCTGCATTTGCTCTGATCTCTGAGTCATCTTAAAGCAATGGGACGTGTATGCTGACTCAGTTCTCGGATTCCAGAAGATGCCATGCACAGCAAAGATGGAGACGTGGCAACCCGTTCCAAGGGACGTGAGGCTGTTTCGGCGAAAGAAGTCTCGTCGCGAAAGCCCATCGGCGGAAAGATCGCCGACAGGTTGAAAACATTCGAGACTGTATCGGAAGGTCCGCCCGCCGGCCTGACACCACCTCCTGCGCCACCGAAAGAGAAAGAAAAGAGTCCCAAGTCAATTTCGAAGGACGACGGTGACGGCACGGGCACTGACAAGGCAGAACATCGGAGCTCGTCTTCGAAGAAGGACCGCAAGGCATCTGAAATACCAGGAAGTTTCCCGGCTGACAATGGCGAAGATGACGTAGCCGCAATCATTGACATGGCTCCGCAAGAAAAATCAAAACAGAGCAAGAAGAGCAAGGCAAAAGATGCAACGCCTCCTCCTCCCGATCCTCCTCCACCTGTGCCCGACGTTCCTTCAAGTTCATCGCCACCTGCGCAAAAGCCAAACAAGGAACCCCGACCTAAAATCAACGGAGAAAGCACCTCTTGGGCAAGATGGAGCGCCCCACCCGCAACGCGGAAGGATGACAAGAAGGAAGGTCGAAAGACGTCATCTTCTAAAAACAAATCCGACAAGCCGTCAAAGCGTCCGTCCGACAAAGTCTCCTCCAAAGACTCTGGATCAGAGCAAGCGGATCGCTCAGAAACGCCAGGAAAACCCGTGGGCAAAGGCCGTGTGCCCAGCACTTTCGCAAGTATGCCACCCATCTCTAGATCTATGTCTACGCGAGAAAAGGACAGAAGACCTGGTGCAACGAGCGGCAGGGCCTCATCGCGTAGGCACTCCGTGGATGCTCGAGGTCTGGCCGCGCCGCCCGAGGATCCTGGACCGGACATGTCGTCTAAGGCTGCAAAGATCCTGGGGATCGACAGCTCGACATCCAGGCGAAAGTCGCGGATAATTTCAGACAACCCAGATACACTGATGACAGGAGCTCTCGACGGTAACGCAGACTCCCAAAAGCGGAGTCTACGGCGCTCCAGGAAGGTGCTTGACGATGACGCTATTATGTCGGTCGAGACGCCCATCAAGCGGAACGCGTCCACGTCTAGAAAATCAGGGCTTTCAGGGCTTTTCAGCGGGCTTATGACGCCGAAATCCTTGAGGGGAGATCCCTTCGCGGAAATAGACACAGCAGGGGATGAGGCAGACCGAGCCGAACTGCGTCCATCTCGACGAAACCGACGCAGTGAACGCGACAATGTCGAGAAGCCTAGCGAAGACCCGTCGCGTAATAGACACCGCAAGAAGGTTGAAGCCTCTGAAGCACAGAGAATGGAGGAGAGATTGGCTAGGAAAGCTGAACGCCACGCCGCCCGTCAGCGTGCAGAAGAAGAGCGACGAGCAGCCGAGGATCGCGAAGTCAGGAGGGCTGAGCGGCGCCGCGCGCGCAAAGAGCAAGAGGCTGCTGCCCTTGCCGACGAAGCACGCAAATTTGTCAGACACGAACAACGTCCAGACCCAGAGCTTCATGTCTCGGAGGAGGACGCTGAACGGCGTCGTCGGCGCAAAGAACGCCTGGCGAGTCGCACTGCGGAGGGCAACGATGTTCACAAGAGGAGAAGAAGCCGGGCACAAGTTGGGGAGTCAGAAGAGAACGAGCGTGTCTACATCCACAAGGAGTCCAGGCATGACAGCAGGCACGGTTCGATGTGGCCGCATTCGGGAACGTCGTCATGGGTGAAGGACCATTCTGATGCGCCGCCTCCGCCTGAAGACAATGGCCAGACGGACGACGAGCAGGCTCGTCGAGAAGCTCATCGGGCCCGACAGAGGGCCCGACAAGGACATATCACGGCAGACGAGGCTGATGAGCAGCGGCGGAGGCGTGCTCGACGCGAAGGACGAGACAAGGAACGGCGCGCTGGTGGATCTGAAGGCAGTGACGAACGGCAGCAGGGTGGGAGAATTTCGGCTCTTGCCGATTCAAGTCCGAGAATGAGGTGGTGGCGGAAACTCACAGGCTAATGCTGTGCGCGCCATGTTTGCGTTCTTTATTGAAGGAATTATTTGAACAAGTGGTGCAGCAGCATCATGTCGGCGGCTTTACTGATTTTGAATTTATATCTCCACAAGGGTCGAGTATGCAAGTATGGCCGCATTCCTAGCAGGAGTCAGAAGAGGTCAGGTCATTCAGGATACCCATTTTGGAAATAGACACAAGTGCGCGAGACATTGTAGCATCCAGATCGAGATAGGTCGCCAATGCATGCGCGCACTTCCAAATGTGACCTAGATTACCCAGTGACCACCAAACCGATATAAGCGTCCGGTGGGCAGATAAGAGGATACGTGCTGTGCAAAGTGATGCCGTTGCACCTCTTGCTTTGGTCTCACAGCGAACCTACTGTTTTCGCTCGCTGCCGAGCATCACAGAATAAAGTACCTAAGGTACCTAGGTACCTACCTACCTGTAGGTACCTGAGGTAGGTAGCTCTTGCGGAGCAGTTGGTCGATCTACTTAAGTAAGGTACTTGCCTAGGTACTTGACTTTATGTTAATATCCAATACGCCTCGTAGCTTCTCGGATATTACTCAATACCCCAGTATTTTCATATTCGTTCCACCCCACCACCACTAGTAAGCTTCGTGTGCGCTCGATTAAGCAGCTTGAAAGCATCCCGGTTTCTTGACATCGGGCATTACCAGATCTCCTAGCAGCCTGATACCTTTTGCGGCACACAACACTCAGTTAGATGCCGCCTTGGAGTTTGGCTCCACCTCGTGTACATGCTCAGCTCTCACGACTTTGCGCGACTTGTGTAACGCGATGCTTGCAGCTGCCCGCGGGACCATTGCGGAGTATCTGGGGCTTACATCGCAAGCAGTCTACTCAGAACCTTCGACTTCGTTGTCGTCGCTTTCGACCCTCGTCCTATTGAACCTCTCCTTCCTTTTCGTTTGCTGTGACGCGGGTTGGACGAGGCGCAGTTAGCGCGACAAGCATCCCATAATGGCGACGCAAGGAAAGCATTCGAGATGGGGCACCTTTCTCTCACAGGCGGTAGCAGGCGTCGAGTCCCGACTCGACAACATGTTGTCCGAGGCCGAAGAACCTCGTTCTCAAGAGTCGATGCCCATCTCGCCCCCCATGACGGCCACGAAGCAGCAGCAGTCGCAACTTCTTGCATTGCAAGCAAAAGCTAGCAATGGTACGTCAATGACTGCAACGCAGCCTGCTTCTCTCAGGCTACATTAAATCTCCTTGCCAACCATACTCTTGCGTCTTAGGAAATTCAAGGTCCCCCTCTCGAAATCGTGCCAATGACCGGCTTCAAGCAAGGCTGGCCCAGGCTATGGCTGGCAAAGCCACTGGCAGCGGAGCTGTCAACAAGGATACATCATCTCCACGAGCATCGATCGACCACAGCACTCGACCTTCTATGGAAGGATACTCGGCAGATAAAGAGGAACATTCGACGACAGAAGGCTCCGTGACGGAGTCGAGCCACGTCAGCAGGGTTGTGCCACCAGCAGCTCCCGATGCAATAACAAGTTCAGATTCTGCGGAAGCGGACGGTCAAGTCCAGCCTGCGAAGTCGGCCAACGTGGACCAACGACAACTCACGCAAAAGTCTATAGAGAATCAAAAAAATGAGGACCAGCCTATGCCTTCAGCAATACCAGAGGCTTTCACCGCCGAGGCCCGTTTAGCAGAACAATTACAAGAATCAAAAAGGGAGCACCAAGAGGAGATTCAAGAATACATAGAGAGAATAGATTCTCTTCAGTCGAAGCTGCAGTATCTGTCAAGAACAGCCGTCGACTCGGCCAACAAAAACGTGTCTGCGACACCAGCTGGGACGATTGAGCAGAAGCTTGCGGAGCGTGATGAGAAGATCGCCTTGCTTATGGAGGAGGGCCAGAAGTTGTCGGCTAGTGAGCACAAGCTGAGGTTGATAATCAAAAAACTTAGATCACAAATTGGTGAGAATGATAAACATAACACCGAACTGAAAAAATCCCGAGATCAAGCGCTCCTCGACGCAGAAGCGTTGCGGACTCGTCTGGATGTGTCTGAGGACATGGAGAATCGCCAGGAAGAGTTTAGACGGACAACCGCTGCCTTGCAAAAGGAAATCGATGCCTTGAAGAAAGACAACACTCGAAAAGACGACGCCCATTGGAGACTTGATCAGGAGTGGAAGAACAAGTTGGAACAAGTCGAGAGCTCACATCGAGACGCGCTGAGCAAGGCTGTTGCCGCAGAACGTCAGAAGCAAAAGACACTCGAGGATGCCAATGCGCTTCTTGTTGCGGAGAAGGAAGCAATCGTCGAGAAAAGCCGTCGAGAGAGCCTTGAATGGCGTGAGAGGTTGGAGCGCGCCCAAGAACGGAATCGTATGACGGAGCAAGAGTTGAAGACAGAACTGCAGGCAGTGGAAAGGAAATTAGAGGCGATGAGAGTGACAGCCGAAGAAGCCTCATCGGGATCCGGAGGCGAAGCACAGGTGAAGATGTTTCGGCAGATTGAGACTCTGCAGTCGCAGTACGCCTCCGCACGGGAAAATTGGCAAGGTATTGAGGCGTCACTGATTTCCAATTCGTCCAACATGGAGAAGGAGAGAGACGAGGCTCAGCGCCGGGAATCAGAAATGAGAAAGAAGGCAAGAGATGCTGTAAGTTTTCAGAAAGACCCGAATTTTCTTAGTCTCGGTGCTCGATTGGCATGTACTGACACAATTATCGCTTGTGCCTCAGGCTGTCCGTCTGAGACATGCCGAAGAAGAACTCCGAGATGTGCAGCCATCAATCGCTGCTGTTCGCCAAGAACTAGAGTCCTGCCGAGATGAGTTGTCTCAGCTGCAAACATCATATAAGGCTTCGCAAGATGCGCTATCAGAAGTTCGAAAAGAGCTCGAGAAGACGAAGCAACAAAATGGTCGTATGGAAGGGGACGACGTCACGGATGCAGAGCGGCGCGACTGGGTGGATGACGTGGCAGGTGCAACTTGTAAAGGCCGTCAAAGCCGGCCCGAGTCACCACTGTTATCCGTGTCAAGAACATTCAGTTCAGACATGCTGGGTCTCACAGGCCTCGGCAAACCTCGACGATCGCACACGCCGGGCAGTACACCAGAAAGCCCAGCAGAAATACTGTCGCCCATGCGTCGTTTCTCGGGCCAGCTCCCCCTCCGCCGACGAGAGTCGTCTTATGCCGGGTCCAGCGTGCCTCCCACGCCGTTTTCGCCATTTGAACCCTCGAGCGAGCTGACGCACTTGTCGTTCCCTGCTGTTGCAGATCGGGAACGAGACACTCCAGCACCAGACACTGTGCCTTCCTCGCCGCGCAACATTGCCAACGACATGATTTCTGTTTCGACGGTGGGGGCGGGCCCCTCTGTGCAGCTCGTCGAGAGAATGAGCGCGGCCATTCGGCGCCTCGAGGCCGAAAAGGTGACGGCTAAAGAAGAAATGACGCGCATCTGCAGCCAGAGAGACGAGGCAAGGACAGACCTGGTGGGACTCATGAAGGAACTGGAGGGCACAAAAGCCGCGGCTGCTAAAGTTCCCCAGCTGGAGAAGGAAGTTGCCGACCTCGATGCGAGATACCAAACCACGTTAGAAATGCTGGGCGAGAAGAGTGAGCTCGTCGAGGAGCTCCGCGCCGACGTAGATGACGTCAAGGGAATGTATCGCGAGCTCGTGGAACGGACTGTGACTTGAAATGGGGACCGAGCAGTTGCAAGCGGCAGGTACGCGGGATGGGTGCCATCTCAGCACACATCACATTAGGCAGACTTGGTCCTCTTGTAGTTTTATCCTTTTCTTATTTCTGTAATAGTTAACCGACAGAGTCGGCTATGGGAACAGCTCGATACCCTCCCGCTCAGCCCCCTTCATGATATAGAGACGGACCTGAAACTCGAGTGTAAGCAACAGGGATGGCAAGATCAAGTAAGTAGACATCGATTTTGGGGTGGAAGAGTCGGGTTGTCAGAATACCTCTTTGTCCGGTGCCAAATCCAATGCCACAAGTTCTTCGGAGTTTTTCAAGTTAAAATCAGCCCCCTCTTTGAGCAAGGCGACGGCAGCGTCTCCTATCGAAGTTTGTCAGGAACATGCCAGCCGGTTAAAATATGAAAAAAAAAAAAAAAAAAAAAAAAACACTCAGCACAACGCAGATGTCGGGACGTGCAGAACTAACCCTGACCCTCCGCCACAGCATGATGAAGAGGAGTGTAACCCTCGCTGTCAGCGGCGTTCAACGGACTCTTATTTCTGAGCAGCAGGGAGATCATGGGCACAGAACCCACTGCAGCAGCGCGATGAATGGGATATTGGCCGCGCCGATCACGAACCCGCGTAGACGCAGGAGGATCAGCCGAAAGTAGAATGCGAGCCACGTCCAAGTTCTTCTTGGAAGCGACGAAATGGAGAGCCGACTAAGTCACGTTTACAGAGTCAGACAACGAAGTTTCCGTGGCTAAAATACGACGCAGAGAAACCCCTACCTGGCCGCTTAAATCTAGAGTGTTGATGCTCGTCAGATGACTACGTTCTTGACCTCGTGGAGACTTACGGACGGGGCAAAGGGGCCAGGCAACTCTCACTTTTTTCGTTGGGATTGGCACCTTTCTGGAGGAGAACTTTAAGGATACCCTCGCTATCTTGCACGCTGGCGGAGATCATGAAAGGCGTCCAGCCGCTCTCGTCCTTCCGAGAGGAGAGGGGGGAAAGATATTAGTTTGACCCGGTCGACAGGTGTGAATAATTTTGCTTACCTGCACGTCGGGGTCAAAGCTCTTTTGGCTGGCAAGCAATTTCACCATGTCCAGATTGTTGGATGAAGCTGCCCAGTGAATGGCATACCGTCCATCATCGTCCTTCTTGAGCGACAGCTTCGGGTCTGTCTATCGGTCGGTGATTAGCATTTGCGATTGATGCTGGACTGGGACGCTAGGGTCGTATCATTCAAGCAGCTTCCAAGCAGCTTTTGGTCTTCATTTACCTTCAGCAGGCCCTCGGCTTTAGCAACTATTGGATATCAGCAAGGAAGACTGAGCGTGGCGCGCCCCAGCTCATAGAAGCTAGCTGCTTGTCGAAAACCTACCTCGGCCCTCGCGCGCAGCGGTATGCAGGGGGAAACGGTCTTCCTCTTCATCCATGTGCGCCGGAAGAAGCCAACGGTCGCCAAATGGGCATGAGATGACTATGCCTACTTTATCGTTCTTTGTTACAGTATGGGGAACTCTACACGGGGTCGAGTGCAATGACATGAGGCGGTACTTTAGGCAGCAAGCAGGTGACTCGCACGCTACCTGAGGTATCTCAGTGGGTCCCCTTCTTACTTAACGTACAGTACTCCGTACACAAAGCTAAGAAGGAAAGGCACGTTCGTTGCATCTTGCTGTCAGCGCTATAGATCTCCAGCTTCTAACTTCAGAATTCACTCGGGAAAAACTAAGCCATCTTTGAGCACCTCTTATAGAGTCCATGGAATTCTCTGCGATGGTTCCTAGTCCTTCAAGTGGGCCGTCATTCTCGTACTGAGAGGGGAGTAATAATCTGGTGTCAGCAGCTAAGGCAGTAGCTCGACATGGACGGAGCGAACGAGCGCACCTGCTTAGTACACAAATGATGCGGCCTTTCTGCACGTCCCCACCGACTTCCCTCATGAGCAATCATCCGTGCAGCACTGAGCTTTAGTTATTAGTCCCCGCTACTGAAGGCGGACCCAATATGGAGTTTTTTTGAAGTCATCGCGAAACCTACTTCTCCGGTGCGCAGTCGCCCACCATGGAGCCGCTACAGCATCTCGGCGCCCTGGCCAATAACAATGCCCTTCTCACCAGAAGTCTGTACACCGAGACCGCAGAAAAGCCCCTCGACGGCAGCAAGCGAGCAAAACCCGACCAGCTAGAGGAGCCCGTCGTGAAGCGCCGGTTCGCCATCGAGTATGCCGCCGTGCAGACGCTCCCACCCTCTCTGGCTGCCAAACAGCTGCCCAAAAAGCCTGGCAAGCGGCTTGCGATCAGCAACATCAACGGCAGACCACAGGTCGGCGGACAGGCAAGGCTACCGCAGAAGCTCCTCGAGGGAGCACCGGGCTCGTCCGGTCCACGACCGAGCGAAAATGGCACATCGCAGAACAACATGTCCCTCACCACGAGAGCCTCATTCAAGCAGTCAAAACCCGAGTGGCACCCTCCCTGGAAGCTGATGAGGGTCATATCTGGACATTTGGGCTGGGTTCGATCTTTGGCTGTAGAGCCGGGGAACCAATGGTTTGCCAGCGGTGCCGGTGACAGGACCATCAAGATTTGGGACCTCGCAACAGGATCCTTGCGCCTGACACTGACTGGACACATCAGCACGGTCCGCGGCCTTGCCGTTTCGCCGAGACATCCTTACCTCTTTTCGTGTGGAGAGGACAAGATGGTCAAATGCTGGGACTTGGAGACGAATAAGGTCATCCGACACTACCATGGCCATCTAAGCGGCGTATACACGCTCGCGCTTCATCCGACCCTCGACGTCCTCGTCACGGGAGGCCGAGACGGCGTCGCCCGCGTGTGGGACATGCGCACCCGCAGCAACATCCACGTCCTGTCAGGCCATACCGGTACTGTCTCCGATCTCAAATGTCAAGAGGCCGATCCGCAGGTCATCACGGGCTCGCTCGATTCCACAGTCAGAATGTGGGATTTGGCAGCCGGCAAGACCATGGGCGTTCTGACCCACCACAAGAAAGGCGTCAGGGCTCTCGCTGTACATCCTACCGAGTTCACTTTTGCCAGCGGCAGTGCCGGCAGCATCAAGCAGTGGAAGTGTCCAGAGGGTGCCTTCATGCAGAATTTCGAGGGCCAGAACGCCATCATCAACACATTGAGTGTGAATCAGAACAATATCTTCTT
Organism: Aschersonia sp. MBC 877; assembly: GCA_030787035.1. Lineage (NCBI taxonomy): Eukaryota > Fungi > Ascomycota > Sordariomycetes > Hypocreales > Clavicipitaceae > Aschersonia > Aschersonia sp. MBC 877. The sequence goes on along the minus strand of JARJUA010000025.1, from coordinate 59,724 downwards.
TTCCGGAGGTTCGTGATATCTCATCAGTGCCGTCCTGATACTGCACATAGCACACCACAGCCCCCCCATTTTTTCTCTATGCCTCGTGACCTTCGGAGCCGAATGACTGACTAAAGAGCTTTATCGCAGGTGACAATGGCTCTATGAGCTTCTGGGATTGGAAAACAGGCCACCGCTTCCAATCTCTAGACACCACCGCTCAACCAGGCTCCTTAGATGCCGAGGCGGGCATCATGAGCTCCATTTTTGACCGCTCTGGTCTACGTCTCATTTGCGGCGAGGCTGACAAAACGAGTGAGTGCCGTCCGACAATTTGCGTCACAGCACCCTTCCTGTACCTTGTCTCCGCACTCCTTGACCCCCTCAAGCTCGACCTTGCTTTCTCATTTACTTCCTCCTATTTTGAAATTTGAACCTGGCATGATGGCTGACCTTTTTCGTAGTCAAAATATGGAAACCAGATGAAAAGGCCACCGAGGAGACCCATCCACTACAATGGGCGCCGACACTGGGAAGGCGCAAATTCTAGCAGTAAGGTACAGTGTCCACGAAGACTACTGGCGGAAAAGACTGGACAGGGGCTACATTGGGTCATATTTATCCAGGGTAGGAAACCGGCGTTGGTATGGACATTTGGGCTCAATACCCCGATTTTGATTGTTACAAGGTGTTTCCACATATACTAGACACCAATGCCCATGGCTTTGAGATCCCCGTCATCTCTCAGTGCCATTTTGACCTCGTCATCCGCAATGGTCAAGCGCAGTTTGCTGGATCTCTCTGCACGATGCGCCTCCAGATTCACTAAACCAGCCGCAACCAAATCCAGGGCAGCTGTGTGCACGTAGCTAGGCCTTCCCAAAAGCCGGCGATTCGCACCGGCCGTCGTTCCCTGCAGGCCGTTGTCGAGAATCTGAGCCATGCCCGGCAGTGCAGGTGATGCGTGGACCGTCGCTCTCTGCAACTCATCGAGCGTCTCGCCAAAGGTCGTCTCTGCCAGCCCCGTCCTGCGCATCCTGAACAAGAGAGCTGCCATGAGGAGCTTCGACATGAGCGGAAGGTTACGCAGATGCTGCTGCACTGGATTGCTCGTAGCCTCATGAATGGCCCTTTTAATGGTGGCGATGGTCACCCTTCCTTGTCGCGCGTTGCGATTGCCGCTCTTGCTGGGCGTTGCTGGATCCCCCTCGACTTCGCTTTCTGCAATTTCCACTGCTCGTCGGCAGATGTCAAGCGCTCTTCGAGCGTCACCGCTGACGGCGGCTACTTTTCTGCTGGCGAATTGCACGGCGTCAGCGTCGACCACGTCACCGGGGACACCTTCCAGGCGAGAGCGAATGATCTTCATCAGTTGTTCGTGGGTGTAACCAGGAAAAGTGATACGAGTGAGGCCTGTAGTTCTCCACCGCATTGGTCAGCCGCGTTGTTTGAGAGTCGTAAAGTCATACGTACGTACCTAAGCGACTGCTGATTTTGTTGCTGAGCGTTCTTTCCGGGAGGTCCATCGTGTTTGCGACGGCCAGGACAATGAGCCGACTGTGCCGCAGGGTCGGCCAGTTGAAGAAGTTGTACATGACGGCTTGATTTTTGGTGACGAGCTGGTCGAGCTCGTCCATCAGTACTACGCAAGGCACGCGTCTCGGGCTGGGGTTATTGAACTCTCTCTCAAGCAGATCGAGCGCCTGTGATGAGCTGGCTCTCTCCCCCCTGAGTGCTTCCCAAAGCAACGCGTATGATTGATGAGGGTCCGTGACTTTCATGCCGTTGATTTCTACAAAAATAAAGTCATCGAGCTCGTCTGAGCCGACGGCTTCTTCCAGCTTGGATATGACCTCGCGGACTGTTGCTGTTTTACCTGTGCCCGGGGTCCCGGATATGTAGATACAATTCCCAGTGCCTTCTGATATTGCCGCCTCGAGGTGCGAGTACACCAGGGAAAACTCGCCTTCGCGGCATGGGAGGCTTGCAGGAACGGATGAGACGTGAAGGCGGGAGCGAGCAATTTGGAACGGCGAGCCCTGGACGGCACTAGGTGACAATGTGCGGGTGGCCAGTGGTGTGAATTCTAGCTTTTTGCCGATGCCTCTTATCATCCTGGTCAGACACTGGTAAGACTGTTCGTAATCTGGAGCACACACCTCTTCTGGGACCGCGAGCCTGGTTCGGCATGGCCTCGCCTGGACTGCGGTGTCGTCACACTAGTCCGAGAGCCCTTGGTTGGGGTCTGCGGCGGCAGGTATGCGGTGTCCTGGGGCGACTGCTCGCGGGTCTTTCGTCTGCCCCGGACGGCTTTCGTATTCTTTTCGACATACTCTATCAGATGGAAGAGATCCTTGACCCCAGTGTACATTTCTTCCCACGTAAACTCGTCGGTGTACGTCGCCGTCCTGGTATTGCAGCCTCGACGACAGACGAATGACTTTCCATAATCTTTAGACTGGCGCGGGATTTTCCCGGATGGATATTGAGACAAGAACTTGTCCAGCGACATTACTTTAGCTTTGCCGTTTATCGATGCGAGGGGGTTGATGTCCCACGAAGGAGATATGTACAGCTCATTCTGTTGTGCCATCAGTACGTCGCCAGGGTGGGCAAAGAGCCAAACTTCGGAAAGGGCAGGAGAGAGAAGCACAAGACTAACCCAGTAGAAGTCAGACCGCTTCTTTTCCCTGTTGCGAACCTCTTTCTCCGTCGAAAACCACATAAAGTTGGCCGCTTTTTCGCCCTCGCCATCGTCTTCGACAAACTCGCAAACTATAGCAATCCAAGCCTCATTGGATCCGTCGGCTTTCAGAAGCACTATGTCGCCGATCCGGCATTCAAAGTTGCCGATTCTCGCGCCAATGATGGTGGTGCCTGTAACTTTCCTCCTTTTACGTTCGCTCTGCCCATCGTCCTTTGTTTGGTGTGGAACGTCGACTTGGTATAACCATTCCCATGGCAAATCATCACTGCCCAGCTCGTCATCCGAGTCTTCACGGCTGACGCCCGGCAATGTCCTTTTCTTTCGTTGCGCCATGTTCGTCTGTCGAGGACGGCTAGCTTACTTGGCTGAATGTACAACGCCACGGCCCCTTAACGCGTATGAAGACGCGACGAGACGCGCATCCACTCACCCCGCTTGTCTGTGTGAAATATCTCATGCTCCTAATCGGATCGACCGAGGCAACATGATATAAAGAGCTAAAATCGCGTCCACGCAAGCATATAATACCGAGAATGAGGCCCCAAAAGAGTACGCAGGGCATTTTGACACTACGTGCCAGGAGGACGCTTAGCGACGCACAGGGAGATGATGCTGGGCTTTTGCGTATCGCATCTCGTTGCGCCAGTGTACAATAGGGTAGGCCATAGGTGGGACTCAAGCACGATGCGGAGGGCCTGCCTAACACCAAGACGTTCGTCGAGAATAATTCACGTCCAATTTCATCTCTCCGCTTTGTCGGCTTGGTTCCTCGTCGACGCAATCAATATGTCTGCGGAGAAGGAAACCGGTACGTGTCTCTGGACCGTGAACACGCCTTGCAAACCGCAATTTTGACCATTGCCCAGTCAATCTTGATAATCTTGAGCCACATCAACTGGCGCAGGTCAAGAAGCAGCTTGACGAGGAGCTTGAACACTTGACCTCATCTTTCGCCCAGCTACATGGCGCCCAGAACAAATTCAAAGACTGCATTGGCTGCGTCGATTCCCGTATTGCAGCAAATAAGGGTACGTTAGGCAGGCGGAAAGCGCCGCGACCGGAACATAATACCGCGTCCACCAAGATCTGGATCGCTGGGACGAATGCATCACTGATCTTGTTGTATATCTGCTGCTGCAATCAGCGACGTCTAATGCGGTGCTCGTTCCTTTGACGAACTCATTGTATGTCAAAGGCGAACTTTCGAAGACCGATAAAGTATTAGTAGATGTCGGAACAGGTTTTTTGATTGAGAAGGTTCGTCGATAAGCTCAGCACCATGATTCGCTGTCACTGCCCGAGCGCATTTCTTGACCATATTTTACACCATCAGAATCTCCCATCAGCGCGTCAGTTCTACGATGACAAGGTAAAAGAGCTTGGTAACAACCTCAGGGATCTCGAGGCCATCGTTCAGCGCAAACAAGCCAATGTGCGTGCTGTGGAGGAAGGTACGTGTTACCTTATCGTGTATCATCAACTCAATCGCGCGGTTCTTTACGTCTGCTGATGTAATATTGTTAGTTCTGCGACAGAAAATCGTAGCTGCTCAAGCACAGGCATAGCTCATCCTCATCAATCACAGACCAGGCACATTTAGAACAACCCTTTGCACCGCCGCATTCTAGCTTGTGACCATATGGACTCGACTATTCGCCTCCAAGGGTTGAACAGAGACAGATTCATGCCAATTCTCATACTTCAGTGATTATGCGTCGTTGTGGTCCGACCTCGTCACTCCGACCTCATTCGAGAGCCGACAAAATCTCTAAAATGTAGCAGACAAATCCACTGAATTGACCCTCCGAGCTTTGCGCAGATCCTTTCCAGAGGTTGCTGTGGTTGAGTCCCCAATTTCTTCCCATGTCGAGCGACTTGACGAAGTTCAGATCATCTGACCAATGTGCGCCATAAAATCCCATCGTTGTCGATGTGATAGGCTGGTCCAGCGTCTCGACACCCTGCCATTCGCGAACCTGGCTCATCTCAAATACAAATGGAGTATCTCGAAAAGGGATCAGCGCAGACAAGATAAGCCGAGTTTTCGCGACTTTCTCGGTAAGAAAAGCAGACCGGGGCACCCTGAGATCCCAATTCGTGGTCTTGTCTAAAAACCCCCGCGGGGATATATCCAGCGGAATTTCACGCATTTTGACATTGTTGATCAACTCATCTAGCTCTTTTGGAACACATGTGGCAAAGTCTTCGTGACGGACTTGGAGGCGCCAGTCGTACTTCCTGCAAGACTTTCCAGTCAGATTCTCTTTGGTGTTCAGCTTATTAGATGTACAAGTTCATGTAATACCTGTCAGGCGCAAAGACGACCCAATTAAGCAGCGAGGCACGCTCAGGTGTCGTGAGGTGAACACTCGAAGATATCCTCGGATCGCCTGCAAAGCCTAAATCTTCCTTGACTAGCTTCTGATCCCTAAAATCGAATTCTAGTCTGCGCTTATACGTGACTTTTCGAGAAATATCCATCAAATTCGTTCCCAGCGCATGTGGGCTGTTGAAGAGTTTTGGTGGGATATCTAGTTGTTCGAAGCTATATCTGGTCAGTGTGAGCGCTCGGCTTGAATAATGAGTTTGACATAAAACGTTCCGTACTGTGCATGAAATTCAGCCCCGCGTTTCCAAGCGTACTGAAAAGCCATGGCCTTGAAATCAGTGAATCGCATTGGATTGTCTAAATTTATCTTTCGCCGTTGAATGATGACGTGACCGAAGTCTACACGCATCTGGAAGGATCCTTCTTTAATCCTCAGAAGTTCCATGCATGACGAAAAATCAGGCCGGATCTGTCCCAATAGGTCGTCCGCAATATCAGAAGAGCCGAGCTCTAGTGCTACGAGCTGTTCATTGTTAGGCAATGGGACTGTCAATGGGCGTTGGTCCAAATCAACTCTGACGGCATGATCGAGGCTATTATCGCAAGGTGTTTGAACCAAGAAAAGCGACGAGGTGTGAGTACGGTCCATAGTACGATGATATATCACTGAATTGATAGCTTTGAAGCCGTTCTGAAGCGATTGTTTCTCCCGGCTATAAATGCGAAGAGTGTTTGACTCTCCCTGAACAATCCAGACTTGTTCTGCAACCCTGATGGAATCAAATAATGATAGGTCCTTGAACTCTGGAAGTACTGCCTGCTGGTTTGATAGTACGAGAGTCACCTGATCACGATTTAGCAAGTATGATCAACGTCACCGGAGCTCTGAGTGCGTTTCGATGGTGCTGTACCTGAAAGAGTGGTTCGTTGACGGGAGGGGGGCTGGAGAATTGCTCTTTCATCTTGGCATCTTTCTCTTTCCGGGCTTCGTCCAGTTGAGCAGCCCAAGTGGCCATGGTCTCGGCCTTGCCAAAGTTTTCTCTTGACCTAAACGTGCCTCGCTGACGAAGCTGAGCATGTCTGGGTGCTTGCCCTGAGCTCATGATGCTGTTTGTCGCAGAAACGGATCGAATTGGTGGTTTTGAACGCCGAGGCATATTTTGGGACAAGGTTTGAGAATTCTGTAGTTTCTCTCCTGATCGACACCAGCAACTGGCAGGCGCGTGCTGTACGTCCTTCCTCGGTGGCAATTGATTGACAGCTGCCCGGCCAGATGTCAAGGCCACTCTTCAGGTGCGCCAAGTATAAACAGCTGGGCCAACCTTGTCTAGTAAATCTTGACAGCGCTTGCAGTTTAAGTGCCTCATAAGTTCACCTCCAATGGCTCGTGAAATAGGTCCAGAGAGGATGCCTTTTATATTTTGCATCTTCTCTCATGCTCGATTGTTGAAAAATTCAATATTGGCAGGCTCTGATCTTTCAAATCTGTGACAACAAGCTACGCAGATATGTGGGTAGATCCCCTACTGCGATATTCTCCTTCAACGATTTGCTTCTACACTGTACCTCACACAAACCCCCTTCCCTCCAAGCTCTCCCGAGTACAATGGTAATGGGATAGCCAATCAAGTCGGCGTCTTGCATCTTCCAACCAAATGTTTCTCTGCGATCATCCAATACAGCATCAAAGACAGACCCTGAAGCCGACGGGGTAGTGAGTTCGTCGAAAACTCTCAAAGCATCATCTGCAGTGTCGGCTGTTGGGATCACAACGATTTCGAACGGTGCAATGGCGCGAGGCCATTGCAAGCCTTTATCATCTGATGTGTGCTCCGCGATGGCTCCAATGATTCGTGACACTCCAATGCCATAGCATCCCATCTCTATATGCGTATGGCTCTTGAGGGGAGGGACAGTAACGGAAAGACGGAGCGGATCCGAATAGCGAGCTCCCAAGTAGAAAGTATGGCCAAGCTCCAAGGCGCGGTTAATCGTGAGTTTGCCACTCTCGCATCTAGGGCAGCCATCGCCTTCTAATAAATGCAGTAGGTCAAAGCCTCCTCCAGTCTCTGTTGTGTCCAAGGTATGTTGAGGAATAGGCCCCGAATGGAGTCCTAATACGGGGACAACCGGAAGCTGATCTTTGATCTCGTCGAAGAATGATCTCAACCTTATGTCAAGAACATTCAAAATCTGGACTCCATGTTTTGCGAGCTGCAAACCCTGAGGTGCCGCCTCATTCCATGCCTGGATCGCATTGTTGACGGCACTGTCCAAATCGGGAACAGCCTTCTTCACAGCGTGTGTGTTGATCTTGGTTGGGAACCCTGCATGGTTTTTGCTAGGGTACCAAGCGTTGACCAAGGTCCGCCTATCTCTGGTTACTCCACGCCATACCTGCACTTCACTGTCTTCGGCGACTTGCGGCAAAGTGATCTGAGAAGCATCAACGGCCGTGCGCGAAGTGGCGACTTCATCGTTTGCGGCATACCCGCAGGTGTCACACGATATGACAATGTCCTCTCCGATGGGGTTGACTAAATGGTATTCATGACTGTGATTGCCCCCCATGTCTCCAGAGCTTGCTTCAGCGACAAGAATAGGCACCCCCATCTCGGCGAAAAAAGCGCGATACGCCCCAGCCACCTGCTCGTAGGCGGCGATCGCTGACTCAGAAGTCGTGTCAAATGTGTAGAGGTCTTTCATAACGAATTCACGCGATCGGAGAAGACCATGCCGAGGCCGCATCTCATCGCGATATTTGCGGGCTTTAAAGTCAATATTCACAAGGCCGTCAGGATTCTGCTTCGGTGTTGGACTCACTTGTTTGGTAAAGGCGCAAAGGCAGATCCTTGTACGACTTGAGAGTGTTGGCCACGAGGGTCGTGATCTCTTCTTCGTGAGTTGGTGACAGCATAACAGTCGTATTATTGCGATCTGTCAAGCGAAATAACTGTCCCAGTCAGTTTTTGTTCAAGAGGGCATTGACTCTGCGGTCCTACCTCGGCGGAAGCTGCATCAAGCCTACCACTACGACGCCACAGGTCTTCTGATGTGAAAGCCGATAAAGACAGCTTGGAGGCTCCTATTGGTTCCAGCAACTGTAAGGCTTGCCTCGCATAAATCCAAGAAGGGGTGAAAGACGAACCGATGGACGCCATGTGCTTGTCCAGCAGTGACTCTATCTTATCTTGGACACGGAGACCTAGCGGTAGAAGTTGAAATATACCGGAGTGAACCTTCAAAGAACGATAAGCTGGAGGGCACAAACGCTCGTTGCCGGTCTAGTCTTACCTGTCGAAGGAATCCTGCTCTAATGAGCTTCTCGTGGCCAGCTGAATGGTGCGTTAGCTCAAGGACTGGGGATGCGTAAGGCCTACAAACTCACTTTCCCCATCTACCTTTGTGACAGTACCCGTAGGAACCCATATCTTCGAGAGAGTTGACCGACTTCTTAGTCCTTGAACTAACCACAGGCTCCGTGGGCATACAATAGGCCAACGACGTGACGCGCATGCGTGCAACCCTGCTGACTTGTGAGACAGCATCACCATGCGGAATGCCGCAGAACGACCTTTATTTTTTCATATGTACAGGTAGTCAATCAAGAATACTAAACTAATATTTGCATCGCCACGTCGACTTGACATTGAAATAAGCTTGCAAAGCACACAAGTCCGAGAAAAAGGTTAGGCGCTAGACCTGTTTGGGCTCTACTGCCTGCTCTTCGGTTCGGGAAGGTCGCGAGATTAGATAGGACCCGCTAAAAAAGTTCGAAGTTGAAGCTTGATTTTTGGCGACGACTTCACTTAGGCGTTGACGAGTAGTTCGAAGTGATTACAACTCGATGTCAGCGCCGCAGAAGAAGGGCAGAAGCCCTAAAAGTCCGAGAGCGAAGACTATTCTCGATCAGAGCGCCTTGGCAAAGCTTACATCCAGAATTGATCGTTCTTTGATCTCCAAGGAACAGAAGCGAAAGCAAGCCCCCACCAACGTCGAAAACAAGGAGCCTCACCATCGCAAAAGGCAGCGGAATCTTGAGAGCGGTCGACGATCGAAAATCTCGTCTAAAGACTCGAAAGAAGACAACACCGCGTTGTTAGCCGAAATTAAAGCTTTGGGCGGTGACGAGAAGGACTTAGAATTGATAGAGGGCTTCGATTCTGATGACCAATCATATGCCATCGAGTCCAGCAAACCCATCGAGAAAGGCTTCAAGGATGAATTGTTGGCATTTTCTCAACAGCTCGGATTCGAGAACGTTGACAGGGAAGACGTATCCGACTCTCAACCGGATGAAACACAGGACTTCGGAGGCGCAAGCAATGAGAACGAAAGCGACTGGGATGAGTCTGAAGACGAAGTTGAAGAAAACCGCGTTATTAAACCAGGCGGAATGGTGAGCTTTAATATCTTTTGACTTCGAAACTCCGGAACTGCCGTGGCTGATATCGTGCGCAAGATCTTTGAACCACGAGCGGATTGGCATGCCTACCGACTGGCACCACTGCCAATGCCCACGACTGAAGATTCGGCACGATTCACCGGTGCCGTGGAGGCGCTCAAGCTTCATGCGAACACTATTTTAGAACATGATGCCAACAGATACAAGACCAGCGTATTCGCTTCTTCGTCTCATAAGTTTTTGTCGACCATCATGTCTTCCGGTACGCTCACGGACAAGGTCTCCGCCCTCACACTGGCAATCCAAGAGTCGCCGCTACATAATATGCGTGCTTTTGATGCTCTCATAAACTTGGCCTCGAAAAAAAGTCGTGCGCAAGCGGTGGGCGCGATTGGAGCTCTTGTCGATTTGCTTGGCCCAGGCGCGGTATTGCCTCCCGACCGACGCCTACGATCCTTTCAGTCACAACCCGGCCTGCTAGGGACACTGCAAAGGAACTCTGTCAAATCATGGTCGGCTCATCAATCACTTCCAGGGAAAATCACAGAAGTGCATTTAATATCATGGGCCTACGAAGACTGGCTGAAGAAGGCCTACTTCAAGATCATTCAGCTGCTGGAGACCTGGTGCTCTGATGAGATCGAGCACTCGCGCATGAAGGCCGTTGACTTTGTATACGGACTGTTGAAGGAAAAGCCGGAGCAAGAAGCCAACCTGCTTACACTACTGGTCCACAAGCTCGGCGATCGGGATCGGAAGATAGCATCTCGTGCGTCATATTTGTTGCTGCAATTGCAGATCTCACATCCGGGTATGAAGCCAATCATCATTCGATCAATTGAACAGGACGTTCTGCTTCACCCCTCACAAGACCATCGATCCCAATATTACGCTATAAACACTCTGAATCAAACCATTCTCAGCAGCAAGGAGCCAGCCATTACCGAAAGCCTGATCAGAATCTACTTTGATCTGTTTGTTGCCTTGCTTAAGTCAGGTCGTTTGGGAAACCATTCAGAACAAAGTTCGGTCGAGGGTAACAAAAGTAGCGCCTTACCGAGAGGTAGAGAGGGCAACAAAAGCAGCAAGAAGGAGAGTCTCGAATCGAGGTCCGCAGCGAAGTTGAAAGCATCCACTGTTCCTGAAACTGAAGCCGCCGATAAGCTCACATCAGCGCTGCTGACCGGCGTCAATCGAGCTGTCCCATTCCTTGCGACTAACGATCTAGTGTAAGTCCAAGACCCCCATGCCTACAGCGGCCAATCATAGAATGTAAATGATTGCTAATTCTATATACAGCATGGAGAAACATCTCGACACCTTGTTTAGAATCGCACATTCAAGCAACCTCAACACGGGCATCCAAGCTCTGATGTTGATACAGCATGTGTCTGCTGCACGAAACATGGCGAGCGACAGGTTTTTCCGAATTTTGTATGAGTCTCTCTTGGACCCCCGTCTGATCAACTCATCAAAGCAAGCCTTGTATTTGAACTTGCTCATGCGATCGCTGAAGAGCGATGTCGACGTCCGCAGAGTCAAGGCTTTTTCCAAACGTATGCTTCAAGTGTCGAATCTTCATCAGCCTCCCTTTGTCTGCGGATCGCTCTACATCATTGCGAATCTCCGGGAAACATTTCCTGACCTTCCGACGATGATTGAGCAACCCGAGGAATCAATTTTCGACGATGAAGCATCCGCGGCACGTCCAGCTTACGATGGTCGCAAGCGGGACCCGGAATATAGCAACGCTCAAAGAGCTTGTCTGTGGGAACTGGTAAGTGTCGATGCGTTAAGGGCACCGAGATTCTGGTTCTCTTGTCTCTGACTTCTACCAGGCCACTCTCCAAGCCCATTTTCATCCCTCTGTAAGGGTGACTGCGACGAACCTGCTAGACAAGACAACGAAGATTCAGAAACCAGATATGGAAAGTCACACTATGATTCGCTTCTTGGATAAGTTCGTTTATCGCCAACCCAAGTCGGCAGACTCGGCTCGTGGTGCATCTATCATGCAACCTCTAAGAGCAAGCAAAGATCTCGGTGACCTTTGGCTTGGAAGCAAAGGCGCTGGGGCGATGTCGAAACCCGTCAATTCGAGTGCTTTCTGGAAGCAGAAAGTTGAAGATGTGGCAGTCGACGACGTTTTCTTTCACGAATACTTCCAGCACGCCGCCAAAGAGCCGAAAGCAGCGGTGGACAAGAAGAGTGATGCCGGAATCGAGGACAATGAGGAAGACGAGGTCTGGAAGGCGCTCGTGTCCACTCAGCCGGACATTGAGGATGAAGGGTCCGAGGAGGGCTTTGATGATCTCGACGAGCTAGACATGGCTTCAGAAGACGGCTCCTCACCCGCGATGTCACTCGAAAGCGATATCGACGATGACGATGACGGTGACGATGACGAAGTTGATGAGGAAACTACCGAGGCTTTCGTGCGAGATGACGAGGATGTGGATTCGGAGGGATCGTTGGCTGTAGGTGAGACAGGAGGTGGTGTTGGAAAACAAGACAGGAACGGCATGAGAAAACAGAAGTCGAGGCGGCAGGCTCTCAAGGACTTGCCGATGTTTGCATCTGTAGACGATTACGCAGATCTGCTGGCCGGCGAGGAGGACGGCCTGTAGAACATGACACTGGCGTCTCATCAGCATGTTGCGCTTCACGTGAACAATGCTTGTACAATTGATAGCATGGCCGGCCCTGTCGCTGCAATACGTAGGGTCTGGACCGGTGACATTTTTGGCAGCATTAAGAGGTACGTTGCCAAATGCCATTGAGGTATGCAATGGGCAGGGGACGCAATTATTCGGTCCCGTCCAGCGCGCAAGCGACGACGACCATTTCGTATTAGCCATATTTGGTTCATAAAATGACTGCAGTGGCATATTTGGGTGATGTAACTATGCTTCGATTGAGGCAGTAAAACGGTGTATTATGATTTGTCAATTTCGGTGAAAGCGACCCAAGAAACGGTGCTCCGTGACCGCCAAGACCCTGCACTGATTGTCAAGAACCATCAAAGTAGAATGTCCATGGCCACCCAGGTGCCACAACGGGACCTGAGCTGTGCCGCTTTAAGCCTGAGCCTGGCTGGAGCTTGGCCTGAGCTAGGCCCCCAAATCGGCGTGCATAAGTATTATGCACAAATAAATTTGACGTAATAAACTGGCCTTTCGGTAAAGATAATTTATGGAGGGTTTCCGTTTATGGCTTGTGGCTGAACACATTTCTGGATCTTCGTCTTCGATCAAATTCTGCCGTCAGCTATGGTACATGTATCATGACCGCCCAAGTGAAACCACGGATGACTAAGCACCTGTTCGGCAGTGGGACGTCTTTCCGGATCGTAGACAAAGATCTTTGTCAAGAGGTCGTAGAGTAGCTCCGCTTCGCGCTCGGGGATCTTAGGCATTGCTTCCAATAGCCCGAGTGATTCTCGGTTATAGCCGTATAGGTAAACATTGTTCACCTTGATAGCCGTGGGTTTCCATACCATATCCGCAAAACATGGGGCGAAAGGGTTCCTCTCCTCGTCCCGATCTTCGTCCCAGTCCTCGTCCTCCGGCCTCGCCGTACCAGTCTGGACAACGCGGTCCTCCGGCTCATCCCATATCTGGTAAACCAAATCCTTCAACGGCCGTTTGTCCTCCCACTTCCAGAGCGGCTTTCCTTTGCTGAGATCCTTGGTCGGCTGTCCGTCATCATCCCATAAGATATGCTGCCATTCGCGGGGCATGTCCCCCAAAGTTTGAATGATATACCTCATTAGATCCACCGGAGAGGTGACTTGATAAGGGTTCTCAAAAGGGCCTACTCCCGACCTGAGTCGAAAGAGGCAACAACCAAGAGCCCATACATCGCTAGCGGGGCTGGCTGCCAAGCCTGCTGCGACTTCCGGCGCTAGAAACTCAAGTGGTGTATCAAGCATTGTCTTGGGCGGTGAAGAAACCAGGAAACATTGGTCAAAGTCGACGAGTTTGATATCGTGGGTGATAACATTTCGAGGGGAGCATAGGAAATCGAGTGTCTTCACGATATATCGTGGTGCCTCCGGGCCAGGTATCTCGCCAGACTCGGTTTTCAGCTCCCCTATCGCAGGCGGTCCAAATAAGTCATAAATGTCAGCTTCTCCGAGGTGGTTAAAGTCCTCCAAGCCAAAGAGAATATTTGCTGTTGTCACGTCTGGTCTGTTGTTAGCCGTCTTGCCTAAAAGGCGCGAGCATATGATCACTCACCTCCGTGGCACAGGCCTTGAGAGTGGAGATCGGCGACCGCTTTCGTAGCTTCATAGCCAACTTTCCGGGCAAGCCAAGGTCTGAGTCGGGAATTGAACCCATAAGATAGGTCAGACGCAGATGGGCCAAGAACGGGCAGGACAAGGCATAGATGGTGACCATTTGGGCCTTCAAAGGTGATCTGTCGATGATGCTCGGCGATAAACCCTGGTACATCACTAACTGATAGGGTTGAGTTAGCGCGGCGGCTCAGGATGCTCTTGTCGCCAACTGATGGTGAATGCTCGGCGGCGACGATTTTAAGAGCCACCCACTTCTTCTCGCACTCGTCTCTCGCGAGCCAAACCGTGGAGAATCCCCCGGCACCGAGCTTGTGCACAATCTTATAACGTCCATCGTCGTACCTTTCGCCTAAATGAACAGGATGAAAGCCTCCTGGCCGATATCTCTCAGCATCTTCTGTAGAGAGGCCAACGCCCTCGGGCAGGAGGAAGCGTGTCTCGTCATCTTCGTAGTCCTGAGGCGATAACATTCTGAAAGACGTGTATTTTCATGAGAGCAGCCGCAGTGCCGGGCGCAAACAGTAGAAGATATGAGATGGATTGACGACTGAAAGAGACGGGGTTCGACATTTCAGTCAGATGTTGCAATCGAATGACCGTGCACCTAACACGCAGTAGTGCTCATCGACCAATCATTCCTCCCTGCCTCCACAGCTTTAGTGCCTACCTTGTCCAGAATCTTCGCAAAATAGCGAATCATTAGCGCTGTGAATAAATGAAGGCCGACAAGGTGTCATTCTCCAACGGCTTACCGACGGCAGCGGCAGCCTGCCAAGGAACGCACCAGGCGAACTTCCCCGCACCTTAGGCCGATGAGCTCTGTCAGACGCATGATACAGCAGAGCTCCATGCAGCCTTTGGCCCTCCTTCCACATTACCCCCCCACCGACAGCCAATCATTTTTAGCCGCTTTCACAAGCTGCGGCCTAGTTTTCCGCGCGCCGAGTCAACAGAGCACCTTAACGAAACAAAGTTTTGCGACTGCTTGCGACGAAACATACAACCTTGCGGCTTCCAACAGGCCTTCCTATCGACCAACCTGAGCGGCGATAGAGAGGAAATCATCTCTCCTTTGCACACCAGTGTGCTTCTCGTCATGAACGGCGGAGTCTCGCAAGGAAGGCTGCTGGCCGCTGTCACAAACAAGAGTGCAGGTATATATGTCGACATCTCCGGGGAATAGGAAGACATGTTAACTCATCAGGGACGGAACTTACGCCAAGCTACAGAGAGCAATCTCCAGCTAGTAGAGATCTCGCCGGAGACGTACCTGTGTCGTCCGCGAAAAGGAAACCTGACGCGACATCCGAGATCGATCCGTTACCCGCGAAGAGAGCCCGATTGAGTCGGACGGACGCGCAACGACCTGGAGTTGAGGACGAAAAAATAGAGGAGGTGGCCAAGGTATGACAACGTTCGCTCACGTAGTCAACTACTAATAGTAGAGCTTAAGCAAACAAAACTACAACAGCCAAAGCCCAAGCCTTCCAAGCGCCCATACGCTTCGTTCCTCGAAGAGTTCGTCGACCCCGCCCATGGGGAGTCTCACCCGGAGTCTGTCCATACCTTTGTTTCCGAGTGGCTCGAGTCTGTCGGGTCGGACCGAGAGGAACACTGTCGATCGGATAGCCATCTTCACCGTTCAAACGACGTCCCCATTCCGAGGAGGCTCACGAAATCAGCGCCGGAGATGGGCTCCACACGGGATGTCGACGGTTTTGTCGTTCCCCCAACGCCGAATTCTACCGGTTCCCGCTCGTACCAAGCAACTATAGACGCCAGATCAATTGCCCCGTCGGATATCACTAGTTCGGGTCGATCGTCTGTAAGGAGTCTTGTTGAAGACACGTTCTACCGAAGC
Organism: Aschersonia sp. MBC 877; assembly: GCA_030787035.1. Lineage (NCBI taxonomy): Eukaryota > Fungi > Ascomycota > Sordariomycetes > Hypocreales > Clavicipitaceae > Aschersonia > Aschersonia sp. MBC 877. Next base: position 44,143 of record JARJUA010000025.1, on the reverse strand, counting down.
CGGAATTTGGCTGTGAACGGCATTTATATGCAACATATCGACAAGGAATTCCCTGGCAACGTCGCCAGCCTTGTGTATGATGTTGGCAAGGAACGTGACTCCCCTGGTCCACCACCAGATCAAGTGTGGCACGATGCGGATTTGCATCAACTGGAGATGGGGGCTGAAGAGCCTGATGTGGAAGAGTATTTCCGTACTAATATTTACCCGTATCCCAAGTCGACGGAGAGCCTAAAGCGCAGCGATAAACAGCCAATGTCTAGGCATGCTGTCCCCAATACTGGAACAAAGCTCAGAGTCAGCAATCCCATACCCGACATGCTCTACGGGTATAGCAATGAAGCATTTCCTCAGCAGCAAGCGCAACTTATATCAATGGGGACTGAGATGTCAGCCAACAATCAAGGCCTGCTATACCCATTCTTCGCCATCGAGTTTAAGGGCGATGGCCCTGGTAGAATTGGCAGTTTGTGGGTGGCAACAAATCAGTGCCTTGGCGGCTCTGCGTCCTGTGTCAACATAGCCGAACGGCTTAACCACCAACTGAGGCATTGCGAGAGCAAGAACGTTAGCTCTATCAACAGTGCTGCGTTCAGTGTCGCCATGAACGGTACAGAAGCCCGGCTTTACATCTCGTGGAAGCATAATGATCTTAATTACTACATGCGAAGAGTTAAGAGTTTTTTGCTCCAAGAGCCTGAGCATTACCGGGAATTCCGCAAGTATGTCTTAAACATTATCGACTGGGGGAAGGACAAGCGCCTGAAGGAGATTCGGGAATCCTTAAATACCCTCCTGGAAGAGAGCAGGAAGAGAGCCTCTGAGGCGGTCAAGTCTCGCCAACCACCGTCTAACGGTTCTGCAACCAGCAGAGGTAAAAGGCACAAATCCTCATCGCGCCGAAACAGCAGCAAATCCGACAATGTGCAAGGACAGAGTGGGGGAGAAGAGAGGCCGTATTGGGACTTGGATGAGACGACAGGACAATGGTTTCATACGGAATGTCGACGGAACTATCATTTGGGCGGAACACGAAGGGCAGTCGTCATCAGTGACATCAACGTAGTGACAATCGAGCCCGCGAGATAGACACTTGTTCTACAAGAACGCACAATCGAACAAGTTCATCCCCTTTCTGCAAGTTGCTACATGTAATTTGTCCCGCTTGTCATGAGTTCGTACCTACTGTTTTCCAAGCCGTACAACGAGGGATGACCATTCCCTTAAAGCATGTATACTGTATCTGGTATCCCGAATTTGGGCCTCGAAAAAGCACCCCCTATAGCGACTTGGCAGCTCTCTCTCCGTATTATTACGATCTATAGTATCTCCGTCCACTTCCGGCCTGCGGCTGACACTGGACCTGCACGTTGGCCGATATCGTACAGCTAGCCGGCCTTAAGTGACCAGAGATCGAAAATAAACGTGGCATCATCCCATGTGTTCTCCTTCTTTGGATTTCGATTAGGGATACTATTAGCGGCACTAGCTTTCCTTTTCAACCCTTGCGGGGTTGCTACCAATAGCTCTTTCGGACTGCGGTGTAAGTTATATATATTGTTACGTGCCGGTTCTTTCCTGTTTTTCTGATAAATTCGTCACAGTCAAGTGAAATTCATATTGGTGTCAAGTGTGATGTGTAAAAGATAGTTTCTCCTCTCTGCTATCTAGTTGGGCGATTTTGCCCTTTTATATGTTGAATCCATCCTGCGTCCTGTCGGACCGACCGTGTCGGGTCCGACCCGTTTTGCGGCGTAACACATGGACTCATTTTTGCAACGGGCGCATCAGGCCAAGAGGTACCAGGGGTCAACTGGTTTAAATCCGTCGCGCCAAAAACACCTACAAAACCCGTCAAAGTTGTTGACGTCGACCGCATGCACGCCTTGGCCGCACGCCACTTTCCTGCCCCGGAATGTCACCCACGCCATTTGCACACCGGCTGACGCAACGCGCCGTGCGAGGCTGTTGTTCATCGACACGATGGACGGCAGCACGCTTCCCATGCAGGAATCCGCAGCCATGGCGACGCCTGCAAACGACCGCGGCCAACGAGCAGAGACCAGCGGCTGCCTCTAGCCTTCCGCGCGGTGCGAATGCATCGTCACAACCTAGCCAGCAATTCGGTGAGGGAAATGCCTTATGTTCTTGTCATGACAGGTGACTTCTCGCCATGGGGATGGCTCTATCTGACAGGGACAACCGCATGGCTCGCAAGACAATGCAGACAACAGGTATACATTTCGACAGGGCCTTTTCCTGGTCCTCTTCGGCGTCGCTTGCAGCGCAGTCGGGGCATACGCGTCATGGCGCACACTGAAAAGCCAAGGACTGGGCTTCTACTCGGACGAAGAGAGCCTGAAACGGTTTCAGCCAGCCGAGAGCGACACAGAAGCGCGAGATATCGAAGACACAATCAACAGTCTCCCCATGGTCGCTGATATGCGCCGGCGCGCGGAGCTGGTCGAGTCCCGACCACACATGAAAATGCCAGGCCAGTATCGAGCGCGGAGCCTCACAGGAAGCGCTTTGGCTGGGCCGGGCAGAATCCCCGTCCCGCCGTACGCCTGGATCGAGAAGGGCGGCAAGTCACTCGTGTCCATCACCTTCGTGGGCGAGGATCTCTGTGGTCATCCCGGCCTTGTGCACGGCGGCTTCCTGGCCACCATGCTCGACGAGGGACTTGCGCGGTGCTGCTTCGAAGCGCTGCCTCACAACATTGGCGTGACGGCCAATCTCAACATAAATTACCGCAAGCCGACACCCGCGGGGAGTTATCTGGTGCTTCGAGCCGAGACGATCAAGGTGGAGGGGCGGAAGGCTTGGGTAAAGGGACGCATTGAGTCTCTGCCCGTCTCGGGAGAAGAGCCTGTGGTGTACGCCGAAGCTACCGCCTTGTTTGTGTCTCCCAAGTTCGCAGCGGTAAGTGACAGAACGCTCGATCGGTCGACTCTGGCCGAGTGATGGTTGGGAGAAACCACAGTGTTGCTGACGTGGACCTCTCGTGTTCAGATGCTGCCCCGGATTGCTTGATTTGAAACCGAAGACCAGCGCTCGCGGTTTTCCATCATTGTTCAGCGAGGAGGTCATGCCTGCCTGGCTGTGCTTCGCAAGCGAGACGCACTGTACACGAAGCAACAGAATTTGAGACGGCGCACTGAACACGTTATATGGGCAGTTCATGTCTAGACTTATATAGACATCTAGAGGGTCCATTTGAGTTCAAGGGCCACTACACAGCGAATATAGAATAGAATACGGCAGTGCTCGCGCCTTGCAGCACTCGAGTCCACTTTTGGCAATGTCCATGAGCGTCTCAAAAAATGATAGCCGTGTAAGCTCATGCGGATGGGACGGCTCGGCACGACAGACTGATAGCGCAAAACTCAACAGGACGAGACGACCACAAGGGCCCTTGACGATCAGCCAGCCTCAAAATTCAACGTGGCACGACTTCCAGTGCCTTCCTTTTGCCCCTGTAACTCTTTCACCTTTCTGTATGTCCCAGCGATGCTACTAACGAAACCAGATATTACAGCAGCGACCATCTTGACCCTCATCGCAAAGGTGGGGGAGAAGAGGGGCAAGCAATACCCCGAGCCCACCCCCGCTGTAGCCATCGCTTCTCTTCCCGCTCCGAACCGGTCGCCAATCGCCTAGCATTCTTACAAATTAGCGGCCACCAAATCAGTTCGCGACACCAGAAAGCCGTGATTATCTGGCAAAGTATCCGAACTTCAATCACGACCGCACTCGCTCAACACCTTGCGAGTCCCCAAAATGTCAACGTGAGCATAACAAACTCCCTCCCTCAGTTACTCCACAAGCTGACCCCGGGCCTCAACGCAGCAACATCACATGGCACCCCTCCCTCTCGCGTAAAGAGCGCAACCACCTTCGCTCCCAGCGCGGCCTCACAATCTGGCTCACCGGCCTCTCTGCATCAGGCAAATCCACCATAGCCACCGCCCTGGAGCAACACCTCCTTCATCTCGGTCGTGCCGCGTACCGCCTTGATGGCGACAATGTGCGCTTCGGTCTGAACAAGGACCTCGGGTTTTCCGAAAAGGACCGTAATGAGAATATTCGCCGAATTTCAGAGGCAAGCGGCAGTGTTCTCCCCCGCGCATGGAAAGACTGGACGAAAACTGACCAGAGGAGGGAAGCAACTGGCATCTAGGTCGCGAAGCTGTTTGCCGACTCGTCCACGATTGCAATCACGTCTTTCATCTCGCCGTATCGCGCGGATCGCGACTTGGCTCGCCAGCTTCATGACATGGCGCAGGATTCACAGGATGAGCCTATTCCATTTGTCGAGGTCCATGTGCATGTTCCGCTCGAGGTCGCCGAGCAGAGAGACCCCAAGGGTCTGTATAAAAAGGCTCGTGCTGGCGAGATCAAAGATTTTACCGGCATCTCTGCGCCTTACGAGGAGCCTCTGAGTCCGGAAATCACGGTCAAAACACACCAAAATTCCGTCGAGGAGTGCGTTGCGCAGATCGTCAATTGGCTTGTCGAGAAGGACTACCTCAAGCTGAACTAATACGCTTGAAATGTTCGTCCTCTGGCACCACGGCATGTGAAACGGGCATACATTAGAACATCTTTGCCGTCAGTGGGTGAGCGTTTGTCTTCACAGGCTGCGAGCCCATGTATATGCACATATGGTGGGTGAGATGCTTCTATGCAGCTTTTCCACACTCCTCGCTGTTGTGCAACCCCTCCCAATTGACAGCTCCGCGGAACCCAACCAGAGAGAGTTGCCGAGGTGTCCTGCCGGCACGGCATCACGGAAACTCCAGCTCATAATAGACATAAGCTGTGTACTCGTTGCCTTCCCCGGTGCTGAGCCCTGCCGCCGCCATTTCTGAACTCATGGCAGCGTCGTCTTTCTCAATTCTGCCTCGCTTGTCGCGACCGAGTGCGTTGCCCCCGAGATACGAATAACTTGAGTCCAGGGCTGCCTTGACTTTGGGTGCCAGTTTTGGCGTCGTCTACTCGGGTCTGAATCAGCAAGCAAGTCATCAGGCTGTCATATCAGCAGAGGCGGCAGAAGCGTCTCCTCTACCAACATCGGGATGTCGACCGACAGTACATACCTCGACCAAAGCCGTAATGTAATCGAGTGGCAATCCATATCGCAGGACAGCTTCGACAAAGACCCTGAGCGTCAACACGTGCATCCGTACCATAACGCTCTCGCTCCAGCCATTTCGTCCGATGCGTAACGCTTCCCCACAAACCTTTCGCTCCTCATTCGTAACGCGATCCAATTCCCTTTTTTCGTCCTCGCGACCGCCTTCCACGTGCTTATATTGACGGGGCGTCCATTTTTGCTCTCTGCATTTAGAGATGAAATCGTTGCTGAACTTCTTGAAAGTTGCGACGGCGAATAGGGTGAATTCTTCATCGTGATCAACTTCAACCGAAGAACGAGGAACTACCATGGGAGATAGTGTCTCGTATGATTTAATGAATTCTTTTTTTGAGTTGGTCGGTACAGCAATGAGGTGTGTTTCGATATATTCGGAATCTTGTACCAGGAGTTTCGGATCCACGACTGGGACTAGGGATTTGGTAGATAGATTTCCACTGCAAGACTGAATCAGCCTGAGAGAACCAAATGAGCGTGGCAATCTTCGCGTAATCTCTTACGTTTGGCGCCGCTGCAATGCAGACAGGTTCGACTTGACTGTGTTATACTGATTGAATTTTGTTTTGACGTCATTATCAACGGTGGCCACTTCCTGTTCAGGAGGTCATTCAGATCAGCGTCAGACTGGACTCCATCTCACTGCGTCGCCGGACATTACCTTTTGTAAGGTGTCAATCAGCTCACCGAGGGACTTGTCACTTCGATATCGAATCTTGTTCCAAGAGAAGGTCCTGATATACTGCTCGGTTGGTTCTGTTGGAGCAGTGATCAGTACTTTGAAACCGCAAGCAACTGCGCATACGTCACTGCTGTTCTTCTTGGTGTACTTACTATCATTGACCATTTTGTAGGAGGCCAAGCGATTCTCGTCGTTGTTGAAGACGGACCTTAACGAATCGCTCACTTTGCTGACGACAACCTGGCACGTCGATTCGAGCTTGGCCAAGTCGTCGGCTTGCTGAACGAGAGCATCGAGAGTTCCAATTTTGAAGTCAGGGATGTTGAATGGGCTCACAGAGCCATTGTCCGAGGAAACGACGGCGTTCAGTGATGCAACGGCGTCATCCTTATGGGCTGAGTCGAAGGCGTCGAGAGGCAACGACACTACGGCGTACCGGGCAGGCATTGCGTCGCTCGTACGGTAGGAAAGCACTGATCAAAGAGATCAGAGCTGGTCCCAGAGCCGGGTGACAATGTCGAAGGCTCAGAGGCTGCACAGCGCGGAGAGATGGGACTGATGAGAACAATGCCTGGAGCCGCACACGGACGAGGCAATAGCTGTAACCCCCCCCCCAGGCGGGATGCGAGCCACTCCAGGGGTGGGGAAGAACCGGGGAGGCCACCTGCCTTGCCATCGTGCCAGTGCAACCCATGTAATTCGTGCAAGTCCCAATGCGATCCAGGGCGCCTTGCCCAGCTGTCAACACGCCAATCACCACGCCGTAGCTTCCATGCCCAGCTGCTGACTCGTCCAGGCTGATCCGTCCTCTCAGGCAACCTCGACCCCCCGGCGAATCGCCGATGCCAACACACCACTACCACTACCACTGCACTGCTACCACAACCAACGCCCGTTGGGTCTCGCCTCGCTCAGGCCCGGCGATTGTCTGAGGCTGCGTGTTCATCATGTCTCTGCTGACCTCGCGGACGCCAACAAGACTGTGCATCGACACGACCGCGTGCACGTAGCGTTCATTCGCTGTGCGTGAACCGTGGACTCTCGCCATATGCTTCCCGCCAGTCAGCCTTACCCGCCTGGCGGCCTGAACACTGCCTGACCTTTGGGACTGGCGTGTTTGCCATCACATGACGCATGCAACGGCGTCTCTGAGTTAGTCATGGCATCGAGTGCCAGCAGAACATCAAGTCGTGGGTATGACCAGTTTCCGGCCCTCAAGCAGACGTTGACACCTCTTGTTGTAGTTTCGCCTGATAGTGCTGCCAACGCCTCACCTTCTGCCAGCACAAATCACCATGCTGGATCTTTTGACATCAGCAGCCAACCCAAAATCACGAGCAGCTCTTCTGATGCAAACCGGACTACAGGTTCGTTCTTGATCAGTGTTGAGGATGGGCATGGGCGCCACTGATGACGATCAGAGTACCTTTCGCAACATCCTGACTCTAGCTTGTTGAATGAAGCTCAGTGGAGACGATGCATTCCTAGTAAGGTTCAACAGATTACGGACGGCAGTAAGGGGAATTTTTCTGTCTTGCAAATGGGCATCTTCACTCCGGATCCGACCGACAGACTCTCGACCGCACAAAAGACAAGCGAAGACACAGCTGCTGCTTCAAAGGCGTGGAATGAGGCCGGTTATCAGTCATTGGGAAAATTGAAGCAGAGATGGGGAGAACCACCAAACCGGCGCCAGTCCTCAAGAGATCGTCGCGTGGTCCAGGGAAATGACGTCTCCGACAAGAAGCTGGAGCCGCTCACACCGCGTGAGACGAAGGCTGAGCAAGCTCGGCTTCTGACTCTACTGAGGTCTCTCAATCCCACAGTAGTCGTGGATCAGCTTTGCAAAGGCCTTGCGTATTTCGGGGGGATTCCAATGGCGCCACCTCCGGCAGAAGACGAGGCTTTCCCCTCAAGCGATTCTGGCAACGGTCCCGGCTCCGTGTTTGTTGGTTGGCTCGCTGAAATTTTCCCAGGTAAGCTGCGTCGCGGATGTTTCAAGCTTGGTCAGCTCCTAACGATGCGTCTTTCAGTCTCAGCTTCCTCTCTTAACGGTGGGGAGGGCGTGAAGGCATCGAGAGCAACAGATGTGCCTCTGCCTCCTAAGAAAAAGAGAGGCAGACCGGTGGGCAGCAAGAGCACAAAAGTTCGATCAGACAAGGGCAAGACGCACGTCTCCAAGAAGCGTGATGATGGTGCACATCGTACCATCTCGACGGTCAGCGGTGCGGCAATTGAAACCGGGAGCTTCAATTTTGATGTGGCGGTTTGTGATTCTGGAGCAGCGGCATCGTCAGACGCTCTCCTTGATCGGATACCACCACCCACCGTGGCCAATCCCACCGGCACCGGCGCAGAATCAAAAAAACGAGGTCGACCAAAGGGTTCCAAGAATCGCGTCAAAGCCAAGGTGGTGGAAAATGGTAATTTACCAGAAGTAGGAGGCAACACGACTGCTTCAAATCAGGCTTCCCATGTTACGGGTACGGTCCTTACGGGGACCTCGCCGAAGGGGGGAAAGCTGGTCGCAGCCGGCCAGCCCGTGCCCACGGCCAATATGCACGCTACAGCCATCAGACAAGATAATGGACCAGCTATTACTGGTGCTATCGGTGAACCATCAAGGAAGAGAAGTCAAATGCAGCCTGATCAGCAGGACCAAGCTGGTGGAGCTCTCGAACTCGGCAACGAGCAGCTTCGTGTGATGACCTTATCGCCAAGCGCCAAGCGTCGCCGAGTCGCAAAGCTATCAAATATGCAGGATGGTGTTGCAGCACAACGCAGCCCAGCAGATGACGGCTCCCAGCCGCACGAATTGTACACTGATTTCCATATGCAAGGCGCTACAAGCTCTCAAATGCCTCAGCTGGGTACATACTATGTGTCAGCATCGCCTCACCAATTAGACCGGCAACAAAGGCATCAGCAGCAACAGCAACTTCATCATCAACATCGATCTCCGCAGACACATCGAATTATGACTGACCTAAGTCAAGTTCTGCATGGCCAGACAATGCATAATCTCGTTTCTCAGGGTGCTGACATGGTGAGTTCAAACAACTACGATGGACACGCGCCACCACAACTTTCTCCTCAGCAGATGAGGTCTGCAAAGCTAGCCAATGGCGGTTTCACCAAGAACACGGGCACTCCCAATGCGCACTCGCCCCAAGACCAGCCTCAACAGCTGAGTTCCGCTACACCGTCCATTTCACCTGCACCGACACATCAGTCTAGATACGACAATCCATTCCGGGCCTCCATTTTACCCCCATCCCTCAGCGCTGCCATGGGCTCGTACTCTACCTTTGACAGCTCAGGGTTCATGTAAGCCACGATACAATTCGTTGGGAGGAGTTTTGTTTGGACGTACGCGCTTAGGTGAACACTACATGTGACACAATTGGCAAATAATTAATTTGTTAATGAGTCAAAGATGAATCTTCTCTACGAGCGAGGATGCATTTTAGTAGACTAGAACATTTGAAATGGTCATTATCTCTATTAGAGTTCGCAAGTCATCACGAAAACCATATCGGCATTTCCGGTCGAGGCCGTGCCATGCCAGTAAATGGATGGCCCATTTTGAAGACGAGGTGCATCGATGGTCATTGATTGCGATGTCTTACGACTCTCTGCCATGGCCAAGAGTCACTGTAGATTGATGTATGTATCCATTTCGCCATGGAAATTTCGGTTAGACGAAAATGTCAGAACGCCCTGTAAATGCAGATGCCTTGTATCCTCAACATCCCCTCCCACAGGATACTGCCGGGGATGAATAAAAAAAAATGCCAAACACCATGAAAGACTACAATTCCTAGGCCTTAATCATCACCCTCATCAATAATGCTAAACGGAGGCCGCACTGAATCAGGAATCGTCCTCCCATACCACCACTCGTCCTCCTCGTCCAAACCGTCCTCCCGTATTAATTCGAGCATGACTTGTTGGTTCCGTTTGATATCTTGCGGTCTTTGGACGATGCCTCGATCCAGTATGATGGCTTCCGCTGTGGTCAGCCAAATGTGCTGCAGCACGGGCAGGTCGTTCAAAAGAGCTTTCGCGTTGTCGTGACTCAGGGGTGGCATTGGGACGTCAGCTGCCAAGCTGGTGCGAAAGACCCAGTCAGTGTCATGGCCCATGTCTGATTGCGTAGCATCAACCGTCCATGACAGTCCACTCAGAGATGAGGCTCCGTTGCCCAATAATGACTTTTTAGTCGGCCGGTCTTCACTCAGAGACTTTTTGCGACCGAATCCCTTCAGACCAAGTCGAGACTTTGCAGATGCCGGCATGGCTGTTGGGTCCCTGGAATCCTGGACCAAACTGCCGTGCCATTGATCGACAGCAGTGCGACGATTGTTGTAGCCTTTTATTTCCCACAGCCTTTCGACTTGGCGCAATCCGCCTATGCACAGGATCGCGGAGTGCACCTCGTCAGAAGGCCGCTCTCTTAGATAACCACGAAGTGATCGTTCAACGCGGCCAACGTAAGTCGGAGGTCGAAGCCGCCGACAAAAGGAAGATATAATGAGAGGAAAAACTTCGTGGACTCGTAGAAGGGTCTTGTCGTCATACATGTTCATGATCTCTGCCTCGATTGGATTTAAGGTGTAAGGTTGCCTTTGCAGGCCCTTTCCACCATGTCTAACGATATGCCTGAGATGCAATTTGCGGTACGTCTCGAAGAAATGAAAGGCCGTAAAGAGAAGAGGGATAAGTCTTCTTCGCATGCGTTCTCGCTGAGGAATGAACGCAGCTTGCTGCGCCTCGGTCTGACGCAAGAATATTTCCTTTGTGATCCATTCGCACATGAGGAAAGCCAGTTTCGCTGCCACATGCAATCGATGCCATATACTGCAAAGATAGTGAAAGTTCAAGTTCGATTGGTCTGCAATAGGGTATAGGCGAAGAGCGTAGGCTGGAACGTGACGGTCGAGGTGATGTCTGACGATAGGCAGCTCGTTTGAGGTTATGAAGGCATGCCATGCCCTTGATACGATGCGGAGGCTAAGGATATCGGTCAAAGGAAGGGATGACAAGACTTGCACCTGCAATTCATTCGGAAGAGCCAGAAAAAGCTGATCAAACGGAATACTGCGAGTAACGTTAGATTCGGATTCTCAGACATGGGGGAAGGGTGAGACACGATTAACGAAATACCTTTTGCGAGTTGTACTCTTTGAGAGATTAGCGGCCAGAAATGGTGATGCTGCTACCAAGTGAGAGTGAGCATGAACTGGGGTCTTATGACGGAGATTGAAGAAGCCCCTTTTGCTCCGTTTTGACTCGTTTGGTCTGCTGAAATCATTTCTCGGCGCCTTAGCCTCTCGCAGAGGAAGAATGAAGGTTGATGACGACAAGGAAGCCGAACTTGACGCTGCTGCGTGCGATTCGGACGAGTGTCGCCGCGGTTGCTGCTGAAGTCGTTGTTGTTGATGATGATGTTGTTGGTGAGGGGCCTGGCCGGCATGTAGCTGATTAAGCTTTTCAAAGTACCGCTCCGAAGCAAATTCGGTGATGTGAGGCGGATCCATGGCGGCCGCATGAGGCGTTGATTCGGCCATTGCACGAGACACGATGAGACTGAATCAAGTGTGGCTGAGAGGGTATCGAGTATGGCAATGAGCGGCCAGCGTGGCCGATTCGAGAGAATTGAGCTTCTCTACGGCTTGACGCTGTTGATGCGAAACAGTCCGGACATGGCGGACGAGGCGGACGAGAGTCGGACCAATGGGACGAAGACCTTTTCTCTGCCTCGAAGGAAGCCAAAGCTACGACCAGAGAATATCCGTCCGGGGGGGGCCAGACGTCGAGCAGGCAGGGCCGACGTTTTGAATCGAGCAATTTGTCCCGGTGGCTCGGGTCGTACAGCCTGACGATGCCCGGCGTCTAGACTCGAGCTAATAGGCGACGAAGGTTGGCCGCGAGGAGGGATTAGATCTAAGGGCGCCGACAGTCTCCTGGACCGTCGTCGTATCGATGCAGCGAGGCGAAGCGGTGGAAGCGACACGGAATGCACAAAGCGATGCAAATGCAAGAGAAGAGCCGGAGCGATGACCGACGGCTGGAAGGGAAAAGGATCGGTTTTGCCGTAGGTTGTTGTTTGAGTGGGGGTCGGACGGAAGACCAGGTGGGTGGCAGTGGGCAGCAGTTGGCAGAGCCAGGGAATGGAAGGCGTGGGCCAGGACCCCGGACGGCGGCGCTGGTTCGTCGAGACGGCAGTTTTGTCGGCCAAATAGTGGAGTACCGAGCCAGATGTATCCCCGCTCGCGGCGATGTCAGTCTTACCGATCAAGTCGGCAGGCACGACCTAATGATAGGGGCTGCCACTTTCCCACGCAGGATTGGCAGGCATGGCCAGGCCACTTACAATTCTCATGGTACGTAGCATTCCTGATTTCGCCATCCCCCCTTTGGACTTGCTAATCGTGCGGCTACCATTATCAAGAACCCTCAAAAATTCGTGCATTGTGTTTCATTATATCTGATTCTCCAGATCGAGGTCGTATTACTTACACTCACACACATCTGCAACACGTGCATACGTAGAGAAAATGGTCAGACCGATTCTCTCCATAAGCCACACAACCTGTCCACACAGCCGCAGGAAAAGCGAGGTTTCCCCCCTCCTCGGCCTCATTTGCGGAGTTGCCCGAAATGCAGCGTCAGTTGTCTTGGCCTAAGTTGCAGCCGCGGGTCGCAAGCCGCCCGCTGCGCTTTACTGCATCTTGCTTTGCTCTCCTGGCCCGCCAACTTGTTGTGAATACTCCATTGCTCCTCACAACACACGACCTGGACGATACTCGAGGGCGAGATAACGACCCGCGTTCCCCTCCTCCTCCACATACCCACCCGCCTCCTGCCACTCTACCTCTCAGTCCGTCCATTTGGTCTGGCTTCACGGAGATGGGGCGAGACCGGCCAGGGTTCATTGACGAGCGCGACTCGACAGCGATACGCTGTGAAATGGGCTGCACAGCCGTTGCTGGATATTCGTCATAATGTCGTATCATGTTCCTACGTGAAAAATTCGGTGTCGTCTCCGAGCGGCAACGGTCGACATCGACGCGATCAAAAGGTCCGTTAAATGACTGACCGTTAAATTGACAAGGTTGAGAGCAGACTCCTCAAAAGAGGCCGAGGCAAGTTGCTTGCTATTGGTGCTCAATCAGTCAAAACCCGACGTCTCTCACCTGAGCCACTGACAGTGATAGCGGCTACTTTATGGAACGAATTGATGGCAAAATGGGAGAGTGCAGCTGCGTCGCCGTTCCTATTCCGACGAAGTTAGGTGATTGGCTGTTTCCCAAAAGTCCGCTAATGCAGTGCGCGCTTTTGTCGGTACGTCGATGCACCGAAACGTCCATCGAAGTTGCTCGCTGTCTCTTTGTATCTGATCTGTGTAATTGTCGGACACCTTCGCGTGGAGCAGGATAAGAAGCTGTGGTTAATCATGCTGCCACATCAGGTTGCTCACCTCTTCATCGTTCGATCGGCGTTGGCGGATAGTTACGCACGGCACTTTCCCGGTGGCTTTGGTGATCCAAGCACGAAGTAACTCAGTGGGTGCATTTCGTCAATGTCGATCAGCGCCCGGTTTACGGAGTACGGAGTAGTTGGGCGCCAATATGCTCAAATTGGGAGAGTTCAGTCTATATCCTTCGGTATATGCGCTTGTTTGCATTATGCCTAGATCTATGAGAAACCTGTGGAACGTGAGCAAGTATTGAGGTCTCGAGATCGCGAAAGCATCTTGAAGCCTCCAAGCCATGGGTGCTGCGAGACACAGCAGACAGCATCCGCTTTCCTTCTTGCACAGCCTCCAGCAGAAATAGAAGTACTGGCATGATACACCGTCGGGTTGCATTATGCTCATTCAAGCTCATGTACCCGAGATAAGAGCCTCGGCAGTTTTCTGGCGAGACTTCCGTTTTCTGCCCAATGGACACGCAAGCATACGGAAGTATGTGCTCATAACAATCGTATGCGTTCCGTATAACTAACTGTATTCGAATTGCTGGAAGCGGGTGGTAAAAATGTCATGACTCGACCAGGGGAACTGGACCTGGACTACCTCATTTCATCATTGCCTGCCCTTGACCAAACCCCCACCACGTTGCTAAGTTCAAGAGCAATGTCAGGCAATGTCGTCTGAGGAGGACTGATAAGAAACGAATCTGTGTACCGAGTATGGAACACAGCATTACTAATACTGCCATCAGCAAAACTAATTCATGTTGGGCAAGCTCACATCATGTCCTTCTGGCATGTGACAATTCGTTGAAGTTTTCGGATCCATGACACTGAACAGCGCACCATTTATGACACTCGAGAACCAACAATTTTGGCAGCACGATGTTGGTCTTACGCTAATAATATTCTTCTACGTCCCAGACGTATCTGACACGAAGGCGCGTAGCTTTGTGGCAGATCGAGGTGAGGTCACGTAATGCAGCCATCCGATGGAATGGGCCCAACAACACAAATTTCTGTGTACGTCGAGACGAGATTATTCGTCAGCTCGAGAACTCGCCGCATCGCAAGGTGATGCTGCCTATGCTGTGCTACCGCTGGAGGAAACACAAGATTCATGTTCATGGGTCAGATTGACCCGTGCAAGTGGCCCCGGAGCTGGGCCTTCTCTAGCATCAGGCCATCATGTTCTGGTATGGCGGCGTTCGAAGAAGAGGAGGTCGGCGAAGACGAAACTTCGGGCAAGCTCACGAGGGATGTACTATGTGCTCAGCTGAGCAGAACGTCGAGGCCCTCAACAGCGAGGTTGGAGGATTTCACAATGACATGGGAGATGCAGAAACCAGCGAAGTGTGCATCGCGGTCAGACGACCGACCATCTCACCTCCAGCTGTTTCTTTTCCCCTTTTTTTTTTTTTTTTTCTTCTTCTCAGCTTTCACTGCCCTGATGCCGGTCCACGCCAGAACCAGCAGTGACGCATCAGTGTGTGATGCGACGGAGCCCTTGGTGTAGCAATGAGCCTGAAAAGTCATGGCCAAGTGTAAAAAAAAAGTTGTACCAAAAAGGGGGAGGCGGTTCACGACATCGGGGTCTATGGGCTGCAAATGCCGGATACGACGCTTTGTCAACCATCCAACCATGCAGCAGAGCCAAGCTTTGCTGCCTTCCTTCAGCGAAGCCGGGCCGGCCGGGCTGATGTTCGGCGCTTCTTGAATAGTGCTTGGTGGACTCGCCCCTCCCATGCGTCAATATTCGGCGACATTGTCACGATAGTACACACAGAGCACGGTCGGGGGGGGCCCAGTGCCTCGGAGTGGGTGCAAATTGTGAGGTAACATGACCCGTGCTGCTGCTATCTTGCGATAAAGGGGTGATGGCTTTGTCTGCGCCCGACTTCGTGTCCACATTGTTTCCCCACTGGGAGCAGCCAAGTCGGACCGGCAAGACTGCCTGGCCAGCAAGCACGTATGCTGGATGAGGATGAGAACTTGTTGGGTGCAAGCGAATAGGAATGAGGTCAAACGTTTGATGAGGAGCTTGATTCCACTCCATGCGTGCAGACTTGCTGGACGGAGTGCGGTGCAGCAATCTGCAGCGAAAGCAGCAGCTGGCCACTTCGGCCGGCCTCCGACGCCTTTCACGTTTGAGGTGCAGGCAAACCGTCACGATGGAAACTCTGTTCAAAGCATCAATTGACCACATTTCCTGAGTGCGCGCGCCAAGGCATCGGCACTATGGTCTCGCATTCGAGCGTGTGTGCTCTGTAGACCACTCTATCCTATACATGCAAGTTGTTTGTCTCCTTAGCTTTGTGCTCTCTACACCATCCCAAAATACCTAAAATAAGTACCTACCTACCGTGGGCAGACACGTACAAAGAATGTACCACGAGACGAAGCTGTGTCAGACAGTGGAAATTTCACGGAGCCGCTGGACACGCCGTCCCTGGCGTCGTACAAGGAGAGGCGTCGTACAAGGAGACGCTTGTGTATTCAACTCGGCTCCAGATGACAACGACATTAGGCAATGACATAAGACCGAAGGGGCATCCCGAGGCCATGTGCGTCCGTCTCATGTGCATTAATTTGGGCATTCTGCGTTTTATTACTGCCTCTTTGGGGGAGACCAGGAAGATAAACGTGGAAATGATGTGGAGACAACGGGTCAAGCTTGCGTGCCCCCGCCTTGTTTCTCGCCTAAGTGACCTATCGTGTGATGGCCACGGGTCAGCTTTTTGGAGGGGCAGCTGGGCTGAATTTCAACATGGGCCAAGTGTCGCGAGATGGTCCTCATTCAGAGAAGTTTAGGACGAGCAAGTTTTCCCCAAATCGCGGGCTTTCGCTGCCAGTGCGTGCACCCGAAGCAGCCTAGCTCATCGGTCTCCCTTCCGTTATCGTTGACTGGCCTTGATGACCCAAAAGGGAAGGAACAGAATGAAGAAGGGAAAGAAACGAAATTGCCCAGCAACAAATACTCAGACAGACATAATGAGGAGAGTACACGGCGTGACTTCTGTGGTAGCATGAGTGAGTGAGCACTTGCCTTCCTGCGCACTTTACGAAGCTCAGTGCGATAAATAATCCCTCGTGCCAATCCTGTGCCTTCCGCTCCCCGCATTTACATGTAGCTCCCACCGCGGCGGCGTATATCACCGGTACATTTTGTCAACATCCGTCATCGCGTCTGATGCAAAACAGCTTTTCCGGATACTACTTCCTCGACGGTCAGCCTTGTTCATCGCCTTGCTCGCCCCGTGCTCTCGGCCAATCTGGCGATCCAGCATTCAGCACCCTACTTGCTCCCTTCCTCATCCCTCGTTCCGCTTGCAAGCAACGCGCTCGCCATGTCTACATTGCTTCGGTCCTAGTCAGGAATTCGTCCGAGGACATTACAAAGACAGGCAGGCAGACAGTCTTGAAGTAGAGCAGAACAATCCTACCACTTCTCTGCCACGATGGAACTGTCGCCGGGGCCTCCTCGGCCTCGGTCTCCTGCATCTGCATATGCACCTGCACCGAGCGTCGACCCTCCCAGTCATCCAGTCTCGGCTCCCATAGACGCGGACCATCTGGCAAGATTTGAGTTCAGCAGTTTGGGCACGAAAGTGCTCATGGTTGAATGGCATCCTACAGCCGTTCCCAAGGCCGATATCGATCTCGTCACGCCATCGGAGCCATTGACTTCAGGCACGAACCTCAAGCCAGACAGTGTTTCTTGGGAAGTCTCATGGCCTGGGAAGTCTGTTTTCCTTACCGCCAGGGAAACAGATGACGATGTCACAAGCCACCGTCGCCGGGTGTACTTCCTCCTCCCACCGGAAACTTCTATACCTAAAGAAGTGACAATCACCCCCCCAGGCCGCTCCGGCATCATAGTCAAGCCTTTGCCTGCCATCTTTCCACCGGGCTTTCATGCTGATTCAGGGAGTCGTGGAGTACTGCATACCTTGTGGGCCAAAAAACGTCTGTCAGAGCTGGCGCGTGAGATGGACGCCGAACTGCGAGCCAATGCAGAGAGCGTCGGCTTAGAAATGGCTATGGCGGAGAAGCAGTGGATCATGGACAACTTCCTCAAATCGCTTTCGCCGCTGCACGCCTCGCCTTTGTCGCTGTCACCTCGATCACCGGGCTCTGGCCGCCTCGGAGAGAAACTCAAGGGCCTTCGCTTGGCAACTTCTCCTGAAAATCTCTCATTGAGTCCCACAGGTAAGCCACCTCCATCATGGGTTGGTTGCAATATGGGCCCTCCAAGTTTGGGGGAAAAAAGCAATACGACCCCGACCATGTCAAAGGCTGACTCACCCCTCGCAGCAAACACATTTACCGGCACTGATATACCGTCACAGACCTTATCTCCACCGGGAGATGACGTTGCTGTTTCATCCTTCTCCTCCATCTCTTCCCTTGGCTCCAGTAATCCAGGACACTCGGAACCTCTTTCTCTGAATGCAGTCGTGAGGAAAGGCCCGATTGCCAGCCACACCAACTCTCATGACGGTGAAGACGATTTGTTCGCCCTGCCGCTGAGTGCGCGAACCCCCGAGATGAAGAGGAGCCCTTTCAGTGTGTGGTAATTTGTTGCTGTTGATGATGTTATCTGAGCTCACGGATGGTGCAATCATGCAGCATTTTGGTCATGCAGGAAAGTTTGGCAGCCCAGATACCCCCCCCATTGTTTCGACGCTGGACCCGGATGTAATGACCAAAGATGAAACTAGGAGGAGGGCGAGGCGAGTACATAGAAATCGTGGTCGCCGAGCACAGAAAGCGATCTGTCCTGCTTGGGCGCGGAGAACACGTATAGATACTGCATGGAGCAATCCGATAGATGAAACCTCATTTCCTGTTCTAATTTACAATGATTTTTGGTATGTGCTCATGATCTCGCGGGACGAAGCAGTGACCAGTTGCGGGATGGGCTTCTCAGTGATGACTGAAGTGTTGTTTGCGGCGTCAGCGTCCTAGCACAGCATATCATGTTACGTCTGTGATATCCCATGACGAGAACAGCAGCACAAGGCGCAGTACTTCTCACGCCCTCTCGCGTACCCGCGCCGCACCACCACAGCACCCCACGACTACGTGCCGCATCGTCATCTCCATCCGCCGACTCTGCCCTCATCCCACCTCTCCTTCCTCTCCTGCCTCAGATAATACAGCGCCTTGGCCTCCCTGTACCTCCTTATCCAATCCAACACCTCCCTCTCCTCGCCCACTCCCGCGCCATCATACCCGCCCTCGAGAAAGCTCTCCTCCATGGCCTGCGCAACAGCCGCCTGCTCCTGAACGCCCTGCCCCAATCTCTGATACAACGACGCGGGAGAAAACGGCGCCAGCGCCTCATCCATATCGGACTGCTTCTGGTGCCACTGCCGCTCCAGCGCATGCGTGGCAAGCAGTTGCGCCTGCGTCTTGGAGCGCTGATGCGCGAGCCGCGACGCCGCCGCCGTCAGAGCCGACGCCAGCTCCATGTTCTGCGAGAGGGCCGCGACGAGCTGTTGATGCGACAGGGCCATGTCGGGCGACGTGTGCGCGAGGGCGTTGAGCACATCGGCGTCGGCGAGCATGTCTGCCAGGTCTTGCGTCCTGCAATGGTGAGGGTTTGGCCGAGATGTTGCGAGAAGGGAGGGGGGGCGCTTACGATTTGTCGTGCAGTACGCTGGGGATGTACGCTTCGTTGTCGGCGCGGTGTGAGAGGTCGGTGAGCATGTTGGGCGGGGAGACGGGTTCTGGTGCGGCTGGCGGTGATGAGGCTCTTGGAGTGCTGATTGTGCTGGAGGGGCCTTTGGGCGGTGGCGCGGGCGGCGTCGAGCTGTGCAGCTCGGCGGGGTAGTTTGACATGATTTGCCTCGGGCCACGCTGAGGAGTGGTGTGGTGAAGATGGGTTCTTGGACGTCGGCCGTGATGGGAGAGGGATGGGGATGCGGTTGCATGGGTTGGTGTCGTTGCTTGAGCATGTCATTGCTGTGGTGGGGCTGGGGTCGTGGAGGCGTCCGCTTGGAAGAGGGAGTGATCGATGCGCATGTTGGTGCTGCTTAAGAACTTGACATGACGGATCGACTACTTCTTCCCTAGCTGCAATGTAGAGTAGAGTGCTCTGATGCTACATCTACGAGTATGCGATGCCGCCTTTGCATAGGGAGATACTTCTGGGCACCTGACCTAGCTTCATGGCAGACGAGAGCGGCATACCCGTGACGCCGAACTTATGAATGATGGATGCCATTTGGGCACAAGGTGTGCGAGTTCCTGATTTTCATCCGTCAAATACGAGAGAGACATGCCCACGATGCTGAATCTATTGAATATATGATGCCATCCCGGGAAACAAAGATGCCATCATTACATGTATGCTGCACGTCCCTGAGCCCGCAATCCCTCACACGCTCCTACCGACTCGGCGGTCTGCACATGAAAAAAGTGTCTTGAACCACAAAAGGGTCTCTCGTGCACTCTCCGCTCCCTCGGTATGATTCACGGCCTTTCACTGCTTGCCACCCTAGTGCTTGACAGCCCACAGGTCTCTGGACCACCCCATCTCGCGTTGCTTCTTGTTGCTGAATCCGGCCGTCCTCTTCTCCCCCGTTGCAATGGCCAGCGCCTTGCTGCACGCCGTGAAAGATTCCACTAGTTCCGTCATGCGGCCGGCCCTGACGAACGTCGCCGCAATGTTCGAGTTTCTCTCGGCCACTACTGAAGCCAGCTCCATGCACTCAAGCAGATGATCCCGCGTCAAACCCGTGCCGGCGAACTGCAATGCGCCGATGTAGGCTAGAATCGTTTCCGGCAAGTACGTTTGACGCAGGTGTGCGAGTTCTTCGTCGCCGCCTTCAATACCCGATAGGAGCCAATTCTGCAGCAACGGCTCCATGTGGGCGGTGACGATCTTCATCTCATTGCCGACTTTGTTCCAGAATCCCCTTTGAGACGTGATCCCGCTGCAAGCATTCATCAGTATCCGGTTTACGTCAGACGCAGATTCAGCAAAGCACGACTTACTCCTCGGAAATGCCCACATACGATGCCAGCGTCTCTAGACTATCCAGGGCCTTGACCAAGGCTTCCAATTCTCGGTAATTCCGAGCATCTGCCATTACTTGCTCTGGTCGGACGTCGCCAATGCCGGTAGCCTCCAACTGTTGGGCCCAGAAGTCGACGTTTTCGAGCATGGCCAGTTCGACTTCGTCCTGGTGAGTCGTATCTCGCATCACCCGCGAAAACGCAACATTGTTCATCAGTAGCCGAGCCGACCTGAGACGAAGATCCCCTTTTGCCGAGTCAGTCGCGTTGCCACACATGCCAAAGGATGGGGTGAGAGCCCAGAAAACCGCGTCTATCACTTACGAAGAAAATGCTTGTAGACTCTAGTGCCGACCGAAAACACCTTTGGCCACGTCTGAGGGACGGCTGGAAGCCACTCCAGGGCTCGTATGACACGCACGTCTTTCGCATCGATGGCATCGGGGTCGTCTCCGAAAAAGTCCGGCCTCATGGCTCTGCCGTGTCTGCAGGTTGGCGGGCCGTCCAGTAAGATTGAGAACTGCTTTTTGGCAGTGGACGAGGCGGGACCATGATCCAAGTCGTCAAAGAATAACATAGCTTGCGTTTCCACGAATTTATGTGCATCGATGCCGGCGTTTGTAATAAGGTTGAGCTGCTTTTTGCGTAGGTCGTACTGCGCCTCCTCGATGACGTTCCAGCTAAGAACTTCGTAGCATCTAGGAGCGTCCAACACTGAGCAGTAAAGCGGGATAAGCTCTCGTAGCTTGCATCGTCGAAGGAACTCGGTATAGGCAGCCAGGATATTCTCTTGTGAGAAGCGCCAGTCCGCAGGGATGTCGTCCTGAAGTGAGCCAGTCTCTTGTTGGTCAAACCTCCTCAATAGCGCCAAGAGTATGAACACATGGGTCGCTATCCGCAATCCGCTGTGTTCTTTCAAGCCAAAGTACTTTTGCTCCGCGAGTAATGACGGAGCGTCCAAGCCACTGACAATGAGGCGGGATTTCGTTGTCTCGTTTGCAGCTTTGGCGATCACCAGGCCTTGCTCGTACAGGTGTCTGTCAAGATCCCTCGCAATAAATGAGGCCTGTAGCGCCTTGCTCGGCTTTCGAGCCTCGTGTTCAATCTTCTTGTTGGACTCCAAGCTCTGAATCAGGCGCTTTTCGATGTCCTTGTTATCTCCGTAAAGAGGGCCTGTATCAAATGCTAGGGAGGCTCTCGTCACAGCTGAAACCGTTTCCGGCGCGCACTTCGACAGCAGATATGAGTCGATTTGCGATCGCAGAAGGGCATTATAATTGGCAAACAGGTGGTCGTCCCATGTATGCGCAACCGTCTCAACAGCAGCGACGTCACCAGATAGTATTCCGTACACAGCTCGTTCATAGTCGTCAGAGCCTCCCTGTCGAGCCAGAGCGTGGCACATCCTTCGCCATAAAACCAAGGTCGCTGGTTCAGCGCTGAGGGCGGGTTGCTGTTTGTCGTCTACAGAAAGTGGTATGGCAGACATGGACACAGCTCTCCACATTTCTGTTCGCTCCTGACACCATTCTCGCATTTCTTCGAAACTGCTGCCTCGTCTCAGATGCTCGAAGCAGCCGAGCCAAATGGCTCGCTCAAAGTATTCGTCTTGCGGTTCGAGTCTGCGAGCTTGTCTCGTGGACGCATCGGGGTCGAGATGCGTTACCAGTGGTGCGCCATCAGAGGTCAGGTGAGACGCTGCGATGTTGGGCGCTTGTCGGTCAAGCAAGTGTGGCCAAGCCGTAACACCTTTTCTCAACTTGATCTTCGAACGAGTGTGAAGCCAGCCGTGCGCGATGATGTCCCCCCGGTCGGCATTTTTTTGCAATTCGTAGGCCAATTCATCTATGTTGGGGCCAGCTGCGGCAGTAGTTTGCAGCCACTGAAGGATTGCGCGTCGCTCCAGAGCAAAGGTGTCAGACTCGAAGAATTCGCTGACATGGTCGCGAGCCGCGGTCTTCGAAGCACTGAACGGAGAAGGGTAGCGTACTGGCTCCGGGCCCGAGCGGGAAAATCTTAATGGCAAAAGTCGTCTGAACAAATCCCATGTCTCGACTTCTTCTTCCAGCTGCTTCAACTCGTCGGGTCTGTCGACTCTCCCGTTGGCGCGAGACTGCTCGTCTGTATCTAGCTCCATGTCGTCGACACTGTCTAAATGCCGTTTCGGCTGTTTTTGCGCCAGCCTCCGGATCGCGTTCTCGTGATATTTTCGTGGAAGGTCCAAAATGCGAGCCCTTTTCTCGTGAAGACTGAGCCCAGGAGTCAAGCAGGAATCCAAGGCAATGGCAAACTCTTCTATCTCCGGCTCAGGGTGAGTGCGGCCTGCTGGAGGCTGTGGTCTGCTTTCGCCGTCCATCTTTGCTATACCTTGGGATCAAGGCTCTTTGCTCTTGATGATCAATTTTCACTCACGCTGTCGCGTAGGAGCTCTGGGTGGCCAGACCAGAATGACAGCTTCAATAATGGCGGATTGGGCTTCCCTGTCGACCTTTTGTCTGCCAATGCGCTCTGACCTGTTGCTGCTCTAGGCACCGTAGAGAAGGTAGCTTCAGGCGGGCCTCGACATGATCCAACGCCTGTCGCCAACGATGATTGGCGTGTTGGATGAGCACCGGGTGTTGACCACACCGGTGGTCTTGGAAGATGACTTGATCTTTCCTTCGTAATTTTTTTCGGGGGTTATCTCGGTTCAGGAGGACCGAGCTAATGCGGCCGTGTGAAGTCCGATTTACTGAAGAAATCCTGAAAGCAACGAGCAGCCACACCCGCGCCCGCGTTTCGATACTTTGGGTGGGACAACGTCAGCTGTCGTTAGCAGTGCAAAGCAGCTGTTCATGCGGTTTGTGTCATGTTTATGCATTAATCCGAATCCCGCGGCCCGCCGTCCTCTGATGATAGCATCCGAATTTCCCACGCCCGCTCCTAAATTTCTTTTTTTCTTCTCTTCTACAATAATGTCATCGGCATTCATATTAGAGTCTCGGGATAAGGCATCTCAATTCTTATTCGGATCTACGGATCTCTTGCGCGCTCAATGATTGCCTAGATAATCTCTGTCGCTCCTCACATCAGTTGCCAAATTCCCCATGCTGGCGGACACACCATACGAAGAGCGTTACATGCCTTACTTTACCTTGCTTGCTGAAAGTTCAACGCAAATCCGGTCTTTGAATCTGCACTTTGCGCACGTCGTCACAATCTAATCTGATAGACTCCTACTTGCTTTTCTCCATCTGCTTCATCTTGAGGCGCAACAGATTGGGTTTCGGGCAACTGGGGCTACTGGCTTCGTCGCCATGCTTGCGGTAGAATGCATCGCAACATTGATACAAGGCCTTGATGACATCTTGACATTTGCTGTCGTTGTAGCTGTTTCGCGCTAGGCAGTCTTCGGTTTGCTGGTGAGCCGATAAGATCCGGTAGGTTGAGCTGTGTGCGCGTACCTTGTATTGCGCACTGGTTTTGGCCTCAGATTGGTCGCTTCATGCCTTGCGCTCGCTGTTGTATTAGGGCTCATCGTGACTTACTGCTCGAGGATGACACGCCGGTTTGGCATCAATATCAGAATTTGAAGAACCCTGCCGTAGCAGCTCAGTCACCACTACAATGCACGGCAATAGATGTATATCCTTAAGTATGACTGACCATTTCTGGACTGTGTCTGCCGAGTCGAGACAGCAGGTAAAATGGTAGGGTGTTGGCGGCAAAAGGAGAAAAATGAACAGAACGCAAGGTGCCACAGGGTAGGCGAGGTGGGTTGACGACTTATAGCGTGCACTCACCAGGACGCCGAGTTTCCCATTTCCCAAGCGTGAACAATGATGGCCCCCACTGTTAGTAATAACACTTCGCCCACCCGCGTTTGAACATCATTGAAGTCCGGCAGACAGGAAGTCGGCAAAAGGCACTGTTCAACCGCACTATCCTTTCACTATACATAACCATCCCATCCCACGACCGTCTTTCACCTGTCACCTCCCCTCGTCGCATCTTCCTCTCAAACTCAACGACCCAGAGACATCGTCTGAAAATTCTAGACGGAAAGACACCAACACATCACCGCGCAAAAATGTCCAACGAAGAGGGTCGCAATTCCCAGGAGCGCACCGAGGCGCCACCACCGGGCTCGGAACACCTCAATATTAAAGTCACTGACAACAACAACGAGGTCTTCTTCAAGATCAAGCGCACTACCAAGTTAGAGAAGCTGATGAATGCCTTTTGCGAGCGTCAAGGAAAGTCCATCAGCTCGGTACGCTTCTTGTTTGAGGGTTCGCGGGTCCAGCCTACCGATACACCCGATGCGGTACGTGAGGCAAAAACTCTCCCAACAGATCTCAATCTAGCCCCCTCTCACCTGACCACGTGGGATTTTTGAAAAACTAACTGGGGGTGATACGCAATTAGCTCGAAATGGCGGACGGAGACACGCTCGAAGTCCACCAGGAACAAGTTGGCGGCTGCGCATGCCGTGATTAGGCGACACGTAGGATGCAACACACTCCTCACATGCGTCTGTCGCTTGGCTGCTCGTCTTTTGCAAGGGGAGGGAAAACGGAATGGAAGGCGTTTGGTATTTGTGCTTTTTACAACATGGCTGGAAAACGGAGGCGGCCCCGATTGCCTCGTTCATTTGAGGGGGCTGCCATTCTGAATCTCGATTCGCTGGATTATGGATTGACTATTACTCGTCAGAGGGCTTCTAGCTTGGCCTATAGAGGACTGGTGGTGGGTAAGCCGCTTACGATAGGGAATCGATGCATCGTATCATCAGATTCAAGAGAGCGCTCAATATATTCTGCAAACACCAACACCTGGGTGGCACCAGAGCCAACGATCATGCGACCCAGACCGATAAAGAACAACGCTTCAATTACACGGTTTGTAGAGGGCCTACGGAGGCCCTCAAACCAGTAGCCGTGCGGTGATTTGACCTCTGACCCTTCCCATAGTTCTCAAGAATGACATTGATGGGCAATTACAGAATTCCCAACTCAGCCGGAAGCAATGCCAAATGAAGACGCACCCCAAAGTTGCGCGCCATCAAATGTCCTATCATGTCTTGAGATCCCGCATTCGGCAGTCTGTACACATCACAACCATTACCCCCTGCTTCTCTTTGGTGAAAATCTGACCATCCGTAAACGCCCCCTCACATTCAGCGCAGCGGAAACAGGAATCATGCCACTCTCCACCCAGCGCCTGAATATACTCCCCAATGACGGCGGTGTTGCACATCTTGCACTTGGGTGCCCTTTGCTCTGTCCGCCTGGTCTGACACTTGACACACCAGGCATAGCCGTCCTTCTCGATATGTGTCATGCCATGTTGGAACGGATCACCGCATTCAGCACAAAAGAAATGTCCATTGTGCCAGTGCTCTCCGAGCGCCACGACGTGCTCCCCAATGATGGGTGTCTTGCAATGTTTGCAGCGAGGCGCAAACAGCTCGTGCCAATCGAGATGGCAGTAGAATCGAAGCCGCGAGTCCCCGTCCTCTCTGAGCGACATGCCGGGTACGTCGTCCAACGTTTCTCCAGCAGCCCGTCGACCTATGCGATCAAGCCGAGCCTGTCGCATTGCGTCTGGCTCAGGACTGATTTCCATGGCCTCCAGGCTTGTGCCGCAAATAAAGCAGCTGAAGCATTGAGGGTGAAAACGTTCCTGAGTGCCTGCCAGACCCACGAACCTGCCCTGGATGGGAAAATTGCACTCATGACATGTCGTGGTGAGTCTTCCAGCACTGCCTGGGGCTGCTGACGAATGGCTTTGTGGCATACGTACTCGACTTAATCGATCTCTGGGAGGCATCGGAGTTGGCAGTGGACGAGATCCGCTCGGGGCGTTGCTGTTTGGGCTCCTTGAATATGGCGTTTTGACCCCTGAAATACCATCATCCACGGTGATAGATGGAATGGCGATGTCTGGCGTGCTTATCTTGGGCGCATTGTCGCACCCATTTATCGAGATGGACGGTATAGACTCACAAGGCGTCGACTGCGCTCGAGGCAGAAAGTCCTCCGCAACACTGATGCGAGGGATCCCCACAGGTTGCGACTGGTCTTGGAAACCGCACGGCGCAGTCTTGGGTGGCCGGTCTGGGCTGCTATCAGTGGACTCCTCGGGCGCCATCCAGTTCGTGTTAAAGCTTACAATCGGCCGCCCTGGGCTATTACTGACGGCGGTGGGTTCAGGCAGCTTGACGCTGCGATCCTTCAGCTTCCTGCTGGTGGCAGCGCGAATATCACCACTGCGTACTTCCATCTCTTCGTTGGACTCCTGCCGCTCGTCTAGCTCTGATTTGGGATGCCGGGTGTTGGTCGTGTAGAGCGGGTTTCGAGACTGCGACGGGGGGTTCCGATGGATTTCAACGGGGTTGAGGGCCTTGGCAGTATGACCAGGCTTTTGGGTACCTCCATTGACCGCTTTCCTGGTGATGGTGTTCGAGGTTTTGCTGCTCAGTTTCTCTGGTGAAGCTCGACCGCCTGGAACAGCCGAGATAGACGTTGCAGATTCGGGTTCTTCCCATATTTGGTCACCAAAGAAGGGATGCTGGACTTCGCCGCTGATGTTCCTCTTAAAGCTACTGCGGCGCCGACCTGATGCGTTCCCAACACTGCCATACGCTTTAGATTTTCTCTCGGAATGCATCGCAAGCCCGCGAGATCCAGCAGACTCTAAGGATGTGCGGTCTCGCGACTTGGAGCCAGAACTGTCCGACGAACTGCCAGACACCGAACGGGAAGCAGGCTCTCGCCGCAAGCCGTTCGGTGCAATATCATCTCCGTATCTGCCGATGCTTGCTGTGCGGGCGTGCGCGTAACTGTTCCTTCTAAGATGCGGTTTGTAGCGGTACGGCCCGTCTGGCTGTGGTACTTTAATTCCGTGTTGGTGTTGCCAGACTAGCTCTGCAGCCTCGTCGAGAGCAGCATTATATATCCTGGACTCATCATCTGAATGATCCTTCACGTTGCTGCGGATGTCCATCTCCTCCATGGCGTCCCTCAGAGAAAATGCTTCCTCCTTTTCCATCCACCTCTGACCTCGCTCCATGTATGTTGCTGTTGGAACCACTTCTGATGGCTTTAAGGGTATTGAGGGAGCGGTCGGATAATAGTCACGACCACGAGCACTCGAAGTGGAGAAGCGAGATGAGACGCTGGCAGCGCCAAGGCTCGGCCTCTGCGAGGAAGTACGTTGCTGGCTGCGATGGGCCGGGGGCGACGACGGATGATCTACACTGCTCTGGCCAAAGCTCGAACGCGAAAGGGGCGTTGACCGACCATCGCTGGGAGGCAATGGCCGAGCGCCGCCCGGACGAGTGATACGATTGGAGCGGAGCTCAGAGAGATAGCTCGCTGCAGAGACAGAAGTTGTCAGAACCATGTGTGCTCGGGGCAGCAAGAGTTCATACCAAATTGATCATTCGACATGTATGTCGGTGACGGCGGCGTCACCTTCCGACTCTTGGTGCCGCTAGACTTTCTCATTTCGATGATGGTCGCGAAAGCTTTGTAAGGTACCAGAAAAGGCTTTGTTGACAAGAGGGATGTCGTTGTCAATGGACTTCAAAATGGTGGGTGGAAGGGTTCGATACGATTGCGCTCTGTCGCACGTAGGTAATATGAATTGTTCAGGTAGGAGCAATCGAGACGGTATGGGTGCAAGTTTAGGTTTTGTATGCGCGGCCGTAATGCCTTCATGTTGGTGGTCTGTATGGAAATGGCATGTGTGCGGAGAACGCATTCTGGCGTGTCGTCAACGGTCGATTGTTGACCAGGCAACACGTTGTAGGAGCGGGACGGGTTTCCTTGTCACTGGCGGGTCAACGACGGCGGGTCCCAAAACCAATGATGCAGGAGCAGAAGCAGGAGGAGCAGCGGCAGCAGAAGCCATGCGAATGCGCCGCCCAATTGCCTGCATCTTCTCGGCTATTTGTTCTTTCATATCTACGGAGTACAGGCACTATGCTTACAAACATGCACATGCATGGCCGGAGCACGCAGTCCGTAGCGCGAGGAAAGTGGCCAAGTTCATATCACTCATGAACAAGCTCACTGCTTGCCCGGCCCAGCGGCAAGATAGCGGCGCGTTACCACCTCAGCTCTCCCTTTTCGCCTTTCTCCGTTGATTCTGGTTGCGGCGTTGTCTCAGCTTTCTTGTCGGTGGGGTTGGCAAAACCCAAATTCTCGAATTTATCCTTGGCCATGAGGTTCCTTGAAGGCGCGTTGAGCACCTCGTCAGTCCCAGTCAGCTTTGAGAGGGCTTGGAAGCCCGGTCGCCCTTACTTGTCCATTCTGCACGACAAATAGGCTTTGGCAAGGTTTCGGCAGTCATCATCATTGATGCCGCGAGCCTTTTTCATGCATGCAAGATAACTGGTCATGACATGCCTGCACTCGCCTGGAGAAGGGATAGATAGATGGATTAGCAGGGCGACGAGGGAAAAGGTAGACCGCAGACTGCCTCCCTCTCTCCGGTTCATTGACGTACCATCGTGGTCCAAGGGGAAACTCCCTCGTTGTGGCCTATGGTCTCGAAGCGCGCGTCAGAGTCTCACGCTTCTCCCTTGAAATCAATTTGACTAAAGGTAGCCCGGAGAGACTCACGGCGTGGGTCTTGTTGACGGCAACTTTCCTGGGCTGCCAAATGTGCTCATGACTCCGGACTATGCACGCGCAGCGAGGCCCCGTGAACAGCGAGTAGCTCGACAACGGTCGCGATGACAATGCCTCGATCAACGTTGCATGCAAGGCCCGTCGCAATTACCAGTGTTTCCGGGCGCGGGAAGAATAGGTTGCTCTCTGGTCTGGTGAAGTGCGAGAAAGGAAGGACTAGTTCTGTGGCGGACGCACAATACAGCACTGCGCCAACACAGCCCAGGCACACAAATTACGCCCCCCCGCCCTGCCATTCCCAACTCATGCGTGCGCATAACGATGCGCTACACGGAGTAATAAGTTCTGACGACCGAGCCAGCTGGGTCGGACCCACCTGGCACGCCAAAAGCCTGTCCGCCGCGGTGCGCTACCTTGCATCCCGAAGCAGCCCATGGTCATGCTCATGTCGTCGTGTTCGTGTCTGTTCGCGTCTCCGTACTCTGGCACCCAGGAACCCGTCAAATCATAAAACAGCGTATTCTTGCCTTTCATTGATCTTCAGTACCTCTCCGGCTATCAACTGCAGTCGCGGCTGCATCTCCCGTTGCCATGGCTGCTCTAGGCGAGGACCTGCTCACCACGGTCAACAAGCTGCAAGATCTCGTCTTCAACACCATTGGAAGCGACTCGTTGGACTTGCCACAGATTGTATGGAGCAACTCTTGACCTGGCAGTACAGCGCACCACTGACTTTACACACAGGTCGTTGTTGGCTCACAATCGGCCGGTAAATCATCTGTGCTCGAGAACATCGTGGGCCGGGATTTTCTACCAAGAGGAAGCGGTATTGTCACCCGCCGGCCCCTTATCCTCCAGCTCATCAATGTTCCCGAAGATGAGGATGCACCCGACCCAGCAGATGACCCGTATAGATCACCCGACGCTGCTCGACGTTCCGAGTGGGCTGAGTTCAATCATATTCCCAACCGCCGCTTCACAGATTTTTCCGATGTCAAGAGAGAGATCGAGAATGAAACAAGTAGAGTCGCCGGGAGCAACAAGGGAATAAATCGACAACCCATCAACCTCAAGATCTACTCCCCGCATGTTCTGAATTTGACATTGGTCGATTTGCCTGGTTTGACAAAGGTTCGTCCCTTGTCAGCCGTGTTCCGTACCATGCATGGACGTTCCTTTGGCATCTAACTAGAACTTCCTCTTCAGGTCCCCATCGGTGATCAGCCCACCGATATCGAGAAGCAAACTAGGAATCTTATTTCTGAATACATCGCCAAGCCCAACAGTCTCGTTCTGGCCGTCTCACCCGCCAATGTAGACATTGTGAACTCGGAAGCTCTCAAGCTTGCCCGACACGTTGACCCTCTCGGCAGAAGGACGATTGGTGTTCTCACCAAGCTGGACCTGATGGATCATGGCACAAATGCGCTCGACATCTTATCGGGCCGCGTCTACCCCCTGAAGCTTGGGTTTATCGGCGTCGTCAACCGGTCGCAACAAGACATTCAAGGCAACAAGCCAATGGCCGAGGCTCTCAAGGCCGAGATGGATTTCTTCAAGCATCACCCTGCGTATCGCAACATTGCCACAAGATGCGGTACTCAATTTTTGGCAAAAACTCTCAACACAACGCTCATGTCTCACATTCGTGAACGCTTACCCGACATCAAAGCTCGTTTGAATACGCTCATGGGACAAACTCAACAGGAGCTTGCGAGCTACGGTGATATGCACTTCAGTGGCAAAGAACACCGCGGGTCACTCATACTGCAACAGATGACTCGTTTTGCCACATCTTTCATCTCCTCCATCGACGGTACATCGACCGAGATATCCACCAAGGAGCTGTGTGGTGGCGCCCGAATATACTACATCTTCAACTCCGTGTTTGGAAGCTCTCTGGAGTCGATTGATCCCACCTCGAACCTTTCTGCTCTGGATATACGCACAGCCATCCGGAATTCCACAGGTCCACGACCGAGCTTATTCGTTCCCGAGATGGCATTTGACTTGCTAGTCAAGCCGCAAATTAAGCTTTTGGAAATTCCAAGTCATCGATGCGTGGAACTCGTTTACGAAGAACTCATCAAAATTTGTCACACGTGCGGTTCCACAGAGCTCTCGCGCTATCCACGACTGCAGGCCAAGTTGATCGAGACGGTGTCAGACCTGCTTCGGGAGAGACTCGGCCCTGCCTCAACATATGTTGAATCGCTCATCTCCATCCAAAGGGCCTACATAAACACGAACCACCCCAACTTTCTTGGTGCCGCTGCTGCGATGAGCAATGTTGTCAGTGCGAAGCAGGAACGGGAGCGGAAACGGCTGATTCAAGAAGAAAGGGAACGCCGAGAAAAGCGTCGCCTCAAGGAACTCGGAGCCAATGGTGCAGAAGCGCCACCAGAGGAGGGGGATGATGCCGTGGGCATCGACAAGGAGAACGGCTTGAAGCGAGCCTCCATACATGCTCGCAGTATGTCGCCTCCCCTTCGCGAAAGCGCGCACGGCAGTCTGAACGCGGCTGTCAACGGCGCTCGACCGGGCTCCCCGCCGCGACTCAACGGCCAGGGGCTTGGGGGAGCTCGGGATACGTTCCTCAACTACTTCTTCGGCAAAGAGGGCATCGGCCAGCAGGCTCTGCCCGGCGGAATGGGAAATCCCAGCAGACACATGAGCCATACGTCAGAATCCAGCATTTCGCACTCTATTCGCCGAGAAGATAGGCTCTCTCTCAGAGGCCCTCCAGCTCATTTCGACGACTATGACCCGACTGGTCGGAGCTACGGCTTGGCGTCACACCTAGTAAGTCTTTCATCGGCAATGCACGGTATGGTAATCATGCCTCTAAACAACTCATTCACAGGGAGAGTCCAATGAACCGGCCATGACCGATCGCGAAGTCATGGAGACGGAGCTCATCAGGGCACTGATCTCTTCCTACTTCAACATCGTCCGAGAATCGATCGCGGACCAGGTTCCAAAAGCCATCATGCACCTCTTGGTCAACCACTCCAAAGACGTAGTTCAAAACCGCCTCGTCAGCGAGCTCTACAAAGAGGCCCTGTTTGAGGAGCTGCTATACGAGGACGACGGCGTCAAGAAGGAACGTGAGAAGTGCGAGAAGCTCCTGCAAACGTACAGAGAGGCTGCCAAGATCATCGGCGAAGTGTTATAGACACAACCCACCATTCGACTTCTTTCTCCAAACGACATGACTTCCATCAAGCTCTCTTCTCTCTCTCTTTATTTCTCTCCTCTCATCACCACATACAAGGGCGGCATGACCCGATGATTTTGTAGCAAAGCATTTTGGAGGCAGCCAGTGGCGCTAGTCAGGCATCAGTAGAGCGCACGGTTACTATGGAGAGAAGGATTGGCACATGACTTGAATGCTTTGAACCTATTCTAGTACTTCTGTATAACGCTGATTTCAATGTACATCACGCAGTGGAGGGGGGTTCCTGCCGCTGTGCCACTCAGACAATTGGTTGCGAGATATACACAGGGTACAAAACCTAGTTGTGTACATACCTGCCAGCATCATCACTCGCTTGCGAGCTGCTCCGTTGTCCTGTAGATGCTTGTGTTGGTTCACGCCACGGGCCACCGCATCTGTGATCTTCCTAGAGAGATGAGCCTTGTCCGAGTCGAGGTTCGCCATCTTTGACCTCACGGCCACGATGCCGCGGCTCGACTCAGAGAGAGAGGCCCGTATCATTTCCCACCGCGCGTCCCCTCGTCCTCGACACGAACCAGATGGTTAGAGGCACATCTTCCAGTTCATAAAAGAGAACAGAGTGGTATTTTTTCCCGAGTCTCAACGACGACGTTCGCTGTGCATCTAGATTGTCCATCCCCGAATCTGCCGAGGGAGTAAGTACATTATGCGGTTACATCATGGCAAAAGCCTCAAAGTCCGAATTGTACAAGGTGTTCAAAACGAGCTCCCCCTCCCCTGCGCCCACTGCGCATTCATCATGTTGTTCTCCTGCTCATTTGAGTCGCCGCCGCCATACATGAGACTCTGGTCAGCACCCCAATTGGCCATCTGGGCGTAGTTTTCGAAAGCGCCCTGCGAGTATGTTTGTATTAGTCCATCTTGACCATCAGAGCACGAAAAACCAAAAACAAGTGGAACAAGAGGAGGGGGGCCTACCCAATCAAAGTCGTTGCCCACCTCGAGGCCCGACGCGCCGCCCAAGTTCGTGAACTGTGGCCCGAGTGGATTGGTTCCCAAGTCGCCAAGGTTTGGTGTCGGCAAACTGAACTCCATACCCATAAATGCACTGCTGTTAGTGTTGGTAAAGGGGCTCAAGCCATTGCCGAAGTCTGGCAATGATTCAGTGGCTACCGTCCCTGCATCCAAAGTTGGCAAAGACGGATCTATCACTGCGTTTTGCGCGAGGTCAGTGAGCGAGTCGGTTCTCGCAAACCCAGATCCGTTCGAATTTTTGCGAGGCTCTGTAAGCTTTTGGAGCATGATGTCGACGGTCTTGGCCCCCTTAAACGCCTCCATGGATCCGTCGGCGAGACTCTTCCAGATCATGGCTGCGTTTTCCAGCGAGCTGATCATCTTTGCTCTTTGCTCTGATGACCAGCGAAAAGTGCCCTCCGAGTCGTCGGGCAGCCCGGACTGATTGGCCAAGTTATCGTAGTGAAGGTCCAAAACGATGAGCATGGCTGGAAGAATGAATTCCTTCGTCGCGATAGACTTGACGTACCAGCCAACCGTGCGCAACCGACCATCTCCCTGGGATTCACGATGCAGCGTCTGCAAATGTTCCATAGCCTGCAATGATGCCTCGATGGCACTCCTCCTCGAGTGAGCGTACCGAGGGTTCTGGCGTGCTTTGCTAAGGTATTTCCGGTGTAGCAGACACATGATCTTGTGATACAAGATGTCGATGTTGAACCTGGCAATGATGAGCGTTACAGAGTCTTGGGAGTCAGCCAGTTGGCCGAGCTTTAAATGTGGCGGCAGCTCTTGCATGATCCGTCGCAGTGTCGCGTCGAAGCGAACAATCTCGTCATACGGTACACCCTTGCCTAACCGGTTCGTAGCTTGCAATATGTTGCCTAGTTCAAAGCAGAGTCTGGCCTTGGCGATCATGTACGACACTGGAGTTGCTTCTGTTACGGGCCGCGAAGGGGGCAGCTCCCTCGTGTCTGGATTGAACTCGTCGTCGTATATGTTATTCGGCAATTGCGTATCACAGTCGTGCTCGTATATCATGCTCGGTAGAGAGACCTGATGGGAGAAGACGCAATCTGCCATTCTCACCAACGCCCAAGTCCGTCGCCTCATTTCCTGTCAAGTGTGCACGTCAGCGAATGTATGATTGCCTCAGAGAGGGAGATATGAGCGTACCGCTTGATATGGCGTCAGGGAAGGGAACCATTTTGCATCTCGATGATATCCCATTCGAAATGCAATCCGTGTGATCAGGGAAACGATCATCCACAATCCAAGGTCTGCGTCCCATCTCGCGGAATATTCGCCAAAAACATATAGCAACATAGTTTCCACCGTGAATTCTACCGGTTTGGTGTAGTCGGCCTTCATTAAGCACTGGACGGTGCGCAGTCGATACTCGGCAGCAAGCTCCAGTGTGCGACCTTTCCACTCTACAGGCTCATCTCCTACTTTATGATAACTCAGCATAGCGAGACATAGCACCGAATAGAGCAAGCCCAGCCACATGATCGGCGTCTTGGATGGATCTTGCCAGTGACTGCGAAGTTGGTTGAGAAATGTTGGTCCGTGAATGATGCTGACAGCGTTGTCCATGGAGTTGAAGTAACGGCTACACAATGCCAGAACATTAGATCTGTGTGGCAGCTCTTGCCTGAGCTCCATCTCGGAGGCTGGGGACGCGCCGAATAGTAGAGTCGGACCTTCTCTAGCAATTGCTGGCTTCGATGACCAAACTTTTTCGTAGCTTGTTTCGAGTTCCTTCTTGTGACTGGTGAAGTAATTCTTGACCTCAGCGATATCTGAAAGAATCAAGTGCCAGTGCTCCTGGCCGATATACATTGATTTGCCTTGGTTGGCATCTACCTTCAGAAAACCGATGGACTTGGCGAGATGTTCGTCAACATCACTCTCGTCGTCATCAACCATTGGGGTCTCGACACCACGACCTCGACGAGCTGAGGAACTGCTATCGGTAACAGACTGAGAGGTAGAGATACTATTTCTGGGACCGTTTGTATCAACGCTCGCACCGTTGTGCATTAATTGTAAGACGAGACCTTCGAGGCGGTCTATCCTATTTTGCATCCCGTCGGGACTTGAGTCGCCTGAGTTTTGACTCTTCTTGCGCGAAGTGGGAGCGGCATAGGAACATGACATTGTGTCCATGCCCTCGCGCTTGGTGCAGTTACTGCAAGGATGTTTTCGATCGCATTTCCTGTTGCTGTGATTAATACTTCTGAGATTGCCCGTTTCAGGAATGAAGTCAAGTCTTACAGCCTATGATCCGTCGAAGTTAGTACTGGTTTTGTTGGATTCGTAGAATGGTGCGCTTGACGTACTTTCTTGTTCTGCAAGGATAACAACTGAGCGGTACCCTATTCCGCTTACGAACGACACGAAACTGCTCCTCAGGAGAGCGTCCTCCTGTAGAGGAGTTTGTCGACGGTGGTGTGGGCGTCATGATGGCAAGCTCAGAGTGCGGTCAAGTCCCCCAATGAGGGGTCAAACGGAATGCTCTTGCGCTCTCCTCGAGGTGCAACGCGAGCACGTGCGTGCTGGACTGCTTCCTTTGGACGCCCTCTCCGGCTAAGGCGTCGAAAAAAAATCTCCGCTAAATCGTCAGACAGTGTTCAAGCTTCCACAGATCCAGAAGTGATCAGGCGCGCTCTCGTGACAACAGCGTTGAGTGCTCAGCGCTCAGCGTGAGCAAATGACCACGGATGGCGGCTTATATGACCGCGATGTCCGGCGCCTCGCTTTATCGGCCGGTTCGCAATGGGTAGATCCAATATCCCACCCGCCGCAAAGGGCCTCCTGCGAGTTTCGAGAGCTCGTTTAAACTCGTCTCCAAGCCTTTAAGCAGCAATCTGGCGATTGAGTCGGATGGGAGTAAATGCTGAAGATGGCTGCGTTGTACACTCCGTAGTCTGGGCTCGAAGAGCGGCTGGACCCCACCAAGACCGGAAACAGACGAGAGTTTTGCCTGCGGAATCCGCGAGGCTGTAACCTGATGGGATGTGAGACAAGTAGACTGATGTTGCGAATTGGCCAAGTACCTGCTCAGGGTATGAGCAGGGCGAAAGGGAAGCGCGCGAATGGCAGCAGGTGAGCGCCTGCCGATGTCGACAGTCAAGCCCTCGTACGCCTTCTCCCTGAGTCTCGTTATCACCGGGGACTCTCACACTGCCTCGTAGCGATGCTGGGCTAACGATGACTACGCGCGCACGCGGATCGCAAAGCTGATGACATACAATCGCGCGATTGATCCAGCCTGCTGATGGCGCGGACAGCAGTGAGAGCACGGCGAGCCCGTCGGGAAGGTGGTTCAGCGATCCCAGCCCGAGATCCAAAGTAGAATGAAGAGGTGGAAGCGCAAGAGAGGGAGGGCAGGAGAGTGGAAGGCGGAAGTCACGGACGACAGGAAACTCAGATCTACTTTATTTCGGGTCCAGACGAAAAAACACCAAGCCATTGCCTTCTGTGTGGTATGGCCAGTCAATGAGTTCCCCCCATGAAGAACTAAATTAGCAAGCCAGCCTATGATTGCGGCAGCAACAGCAGCAGCAGAGCAGCTCCTGCCGAAACAAGACGTTGATGTCTTGCCTTTTAAAGACTCATGCGCTAAGCCGCATCCAAAGAATTGATATCCCCACTGTTACAACAATAGGTGGGAAATTCCCTGCACGGCATGAGAGAGAGGCGAACCGGTGGACAGCGTCGTTTCTGCCTCGACAGTCGTCTGGTATGAGGGAGTCACGATGTAGATAAAGGAGCTAGCACTTTCTGGGCGGGCTTCGATGAGTCAAACGGCAAGCCCACGCCACTCGGAGTCAAGCTGTTAACCCCGACCGACGACCCCACCACCTCTGTCCAGGCCAATGGATGGCACTTCACGGCAGGCTGCCTGGGCACCGTCGAGGTACCGATTGCGCACCAGTGCAACGGTCGAAGGATGCATTTCAGAACGATGAGGCTGCCATGACATGCATCACCGCGCCCACGTCTGACTTTCCTGACAAATTGCGTGTGCTAAGGGTCGTTCGTTGCAGGCCGAATACGTGGGATCCTCAATGCCCCAGCAGGTCGCTGCCGCGCTTGAGAGAAAAGCAACGTTTTGCGTCTTATCACCATTCATTCGCCCATCCATGCCCCGTCGAGTTGTGAAAAACACGGCAACAGCATGCGGGCAGCCCTGACATCGAGAGGGAGGAAGGGTGGAACGCTTAGGCTGGTGTATTTGTCAGCTAATGAAATCGATCTCGGCCGGAAAGGCTGGTCTAGCATTCTAGGCATCTATTTCCGCCTAGCAATAGCGCCATACAAGGAATAGTACCGAAGTACCTACCTAAGGTACCTGTACCTGGGTGAATAGTTTTCGTGTGCGCGCGTGTGTGTATGTGAAGATTGCCCGTGTTCTCTTCAAAATGTCATCCATGTATGTTGTCCAGCAGGCATACGAGCCGAGTCAATCACCCGAGTTTCAAGGCTCTTTCAAACCATGAGCAAGCCCTGAGACTAAGTGATTCACCGCCACCTGAGTTGAAGTCGCATCTTAATTCTATTTTCTCGCAGTCACGGTCGTGGCAAATTTGCTCTTAATGATATTCAAGCATACAGCGACTACTGCGCCTGCCGTACCGAGAATATGCCCTCCTTTCCTGTAGTGGTCGACTTTGGACGAACATCATCACTACAAACAGTCCCAACCCGTTTCGCTTTTCTCGTATGACACTGGAAAACTCTTTGTAGTGAAAAAATGGTTTTGCAAATACAATACGTATATCATTCATGCTGTGTTGCAGGATTTGGATCAGGACTCTCGTGCTAAAGCGCATGGCAGTGGACGAGACTTGAGAAAACTTCTTGGACGCTCAACGACAGTAAAGAGATCGCACACTGTTGTTGTTCAAGGCGCGGCCTCGGCAGTCCTATCTACGCGATAGGGATCGAAAAAATCTGGGTTTTCAACGAGCGCTTCCTTGACCTGCGGTAGCGATTAGGTATGAACTGACTCTCAGCAACGGGAGAGGCTGCAAAACTCACGATATCCAGACCGCCAATGAGGTCGCCGTCAACCCAAAGCTGAGGGTATGTCGGCCAGTCGGCATATACTTTAAGGGATTGACGAATCTCGTCATCTGCCAATATATTGAAGAAGCCGAATTTTACCGAATGTTCTCTTAGGATGGCGACGATTTGTCTCGAGAAGCCGCACTCTGGTGAGCGAGGAGTGCCTTTCATGAATAGCATGACAGGCGCAGCGTTGGTAAGTTCGTAAAGTCTGTTACTTAGCTCGTCTGCTTTTCCTTTTACTGCCGGTGATTCTCCCCTAGCCCCAATTGGATTACTATTATGCGCCTCTTTCTGTTCTGTGCCGTTGCGCTCTGTCTCTTCGGTGCCGTTCACAGGTACAAGCGATGCAGCAGCGGATGATTGGGTGTGCTTCTCGACGGCATCCCTGACCTTGACGGCGCTGCTGCCGCTGACAGTCTCGATAACTTGTCCATTCCGTAAAAGAATAAGGAAGGGCACGGCAGTAACGTCGTAGGCTTCGCTTATATCGCCCAACTCCTCTGCGTTTATCGACACCCACTTGGTGCTCAAAGGGTCTGTCACAGGATACTCCGAGGCCAACGTGGACAAAACGGTGGCCATATGCACACAAGGAGCGGCCCATGGCGTATGAAACGACGCGATGATCAGTGTTGAAGGCGCGACGAACTCGAGAGTCTCTGCCCATTGCTCGGGTGTGGCAATATCGGTGATGGTCGACATCGTAGGGACGGAGAGTGTAGGGGGTTTTAAATGGCCGGGTGGCAATCACCGTGCTAGGCAGCTCAAACCGGTCGACGATGAAAATGAGAGGCTGCACATGCGGCAGGGGCGCTGTCTGTATGAGAGAAGGGGGAGAAAAGACTAGAGCAAAGACTCGACGTTAGAGGGCGACCCCGGCTTCGGGAAATGAAAAGGCGAAGCGTGGATGGAGGGGTAACTTGCATGTCGATTTCCAGCTTTGCGTGAAATTTGTTGGAGCTTTTATTGGACGCGCTTCACGGCAGCTACGTTTGAGTGGGGTCGTCGAAAGACTGGAACACGCAAGGCTCGGTGGGGTCTGGTCTGGGGGCATTTTCTACGTCGGGGAAGCTTAAACTCGAATCATTGCTTGTTGACAGACAGAGTACATTGAGTGATTGCTTCCCAGGCCAAGCATATCGAAGACAAGCACGAATCGATGAGGATGCAGTCGAGCAGACGGGCGGCCGTCAGTCATGAAGCCAAGCAACTAATATACGTCACCTATATCTATTGCACAGTCAGTGACTATTTGCAATTTTCGAGATGTTGTTCTGTGTGCCAGAGTTATCAGACTAAGGATGTGTTGGGATGCAGATCTCCTAAACTCTTGACCGGGCAGGAAGAAGCAATTTGACTGAATCTCGAAACTAGTTTTATTTAATAAGTATTTTTAGATTTTTTAAAATTCTCATTTGCACATACATACTCCGTACACACTGATGTATGTATTGAAGGAGCAGCTATATCGGACGGAGTGCGAGCGGCTTGACCGCTGGGGAACCCCTGACTTGCTTGCGTCAGCAGCGAGGCTCGCCCCCCCCCCTCCCCAGCGGCTCTCCTCTGCTTTTACGGACTACTGTTTGCTGGCGCTCGCTTACCTCGCCATGACCCCTTCCCAGTCCGGTAAAATTGTCCCAGCCCCGCCTGACGCCTCGTCGGCCCAACGTCAAACGTTGCCAAAGCCGAGCTGAGCTGCAGAGCTCGCAAACCTCTGCACATCGCAGCTCCGACTCCGAGCAAGGACACCATCGCACAAAGACAATCTCTCGGCGTATTTCTGAAGAAGCCAACAGAGCTCATTCACCAGCTTGCATCAGTCGTTGACCTTGCGCATCCCGCTTCCGAGGAGCCAGGAGCTGCCACTAGCAGATCGAACCGATACTTCGAAGCCGACCGACGTGCTCGCCAGGCTTTTGTGTCTTGGGTGGCCCCTCGTCTTTGGCACCAGTAAGAGCCGTTTTCTTCCACCATGGCGTCATTGAACTTGTCCACAAATGGCCCTTCCATTAAAAGCAGCTACAATGGGGTGGTGAATGGTCCACCGCCTTCTTCGGATTCGGCCACGTATGCCCAGTGGGCACTCTTCTCCGTCCAAGCTCCCCTCATGAATGCCTTTCAAGACAGCGGATCAAAGGAGAGCGTTCTCAAGGTGGAGAGTACTGGTGGTATGGACGGGTCTTCTCTCGAACGAAATCTGGTTCTGTCCACGACTAACGAGATTGCGTTTGTTAGACGGTGAGCTGGCGGATCTCGTCGAGGATTTTAACGAGGGTCGAGTTCAGTACGCGTTCGTCAAGGTCAAAGATCCAAATACCGCTCTTCCCAAGAATGTTCTTATTGCCTGGTGTGGTGGCGGCGTTCCTGAGCGCACAAAGGGCTATTTCACCAGCCATACGGCCGCCGTTGCCAAAGTGTTACATGGATATCATGTTCAGATTACCGCCCGATCCGATGGAGATCTTGAGCCTGCGATAATTATGCAGAAAGTAGCGGACGCCTCTGGCGCCAAATATTCAGCGGGGGACTCGGCCGGCTTCAGTCGCGCGGTCCCTCCTCCCGTCAAGTCCAAGCCAGTCTTCACCCCGACCTTTTCTAGTGCTGGCAGGGTAGTCGATCCGCTTGTTGCTGCCCGGTCCAGAAGAGATGAAAACGTTGATGACGAGGGTTGGGGTGTTGATGCGCCCCCGGTCACCAGAACTGAAATTGAAAAGGTTGATTCGGCATACAAACCTACCAAGGTCAACATGGCCGAGCTCACCAGGCAAAAGCCAGAAGGGTCAAGCCTCGATGCTGGAAACCGGGGTGCGGATGAAGCAGGTGACGTGATAGGGGGCGGCTACCAGCCTGTGGGCAAAGTCGACATCGCCGCCATACGCGCGGCCGCAAGAACTACCGAGGACAATAGGCCGGTTCCCGTGAAAGGAGCGTACGAGCCGGTGGGAAAGGTGGACATAGCAGCAATCAGAGCGAGAGCTCAAAAGCCGTCTGACGACAGAGAGGAAGAGCCCCCCGGCTCACGACCATTGGCAGACAGAGCAGCCGCCTTCAGCCAGCCTGCGCAGTCCGAACGAATTACGTCGATGCCGAAGCCCAAAATCGCCAATAAGTTTGGACCAGCCCCGACCTTTCATGGCACGAAGGCTCCTACGCCGAGCGGTCTGGGGTTTGGTGGCCCAGCGGTACCCGCGGCACCCCCCACAGGTGCCGCCAGCCGAACTTTTGCAGACAAAGGAGGCAAAACGCCGGCACAACTTTGGGCTGAGAAGAAAGCTCGCGAGAGGGGATCTGACGTGGGCAGCGTGTCCTCGTCCAACCATGCGGCGCCTGTCACGGCCCAGCAAAGCGGAGGAGATGGCTGGAAAAGCGGCTACAGTGGCAAGTCGTGGGCGCCAGTACAGACTGCCGGCTATTCTCGAGATGCCCCTACGGATGCGACATCGCCGCAGAATACAGGAGGGACGCCAAGAACGATTACCGGCGACGAAGACGACAATGACGCGGGCGTTTCCGCGCTGAGAGATCGCTTCAAGAATGCCTCTCTCATTAGTTCTGATCCCACAAACGCTGGAGCTGTATCTCGAGAGGACGACTCCCCTGCCTCGCCACCTCCCGTTCCTAGTGGCCCTCGGCCACCCACGGGATTTGCCCTTCCTGGTCTGCCTAGCAGACCACCTCCGCCAACCGACGATGATGATGAGCAAGAAGCCGACGACATCTATGAACCCTCTAATGAGCAGCGAGACCCTTCGCCTATTCGGGTGGCTGCACCTGTCGCCCGTGCCACGGAGCCAGAGGCCGCACGGCGAAACTTGCCACCTCCTCCGCCTCCCCAAGAACTTCAACCCGAACCCGAACCCGAACCCGAACCTGAGGCAGAACAAGCCGTCGCGGCTCCCGCAGCAAGTGGTGGTATAAGAGCCGTGGTCACGTATGAATATGAAAAGCTGGAAGGAAACGAGATTAATTTGGTTGAGGGTCAATACATTTCGAACATCGACATGTTGGACGAAGACTGGTGGATGGGCACAAATCACGATGGCGAGACCGGCTTGTTCCCAAGCAATTATGTTGAGCTCGTCGAGGATGACCAGGGACACGATGCCTCTGCTTCTGCTCCTACCCCATCCTCAGGTCCGACTGCCACCGCCATATTCGAGTACGAGGCTGCGGAGGATAACGGTACGTCAAGTTCAAGAATCGGCTGATTTGAATAGATAGCCAACTAACGCTATGGTACACAGAGGTCACGTTCCCCGAAGGCGCCAAGATCACAAACCTCGAGTTCCCGGATGAAGATTGGTGGTTCGGCCACTATGGCGGACAAGCTGGCTTGTTTCCTTCCAATTATGTGCAACTTGATTCCTGAACAGCCAGACGGGCACGAAACGCAAGTGCGAGCAAGGGAGCAGCAGGGCCGGAAGAACGGTCTGTTTTGTCCGC
Organism: Aschersonia sp. MBC 877; assembly: GCA_030787035.1. NCBI lineage: Eukaryota > Fungi > Ascomycota > Sordariomycetes > Hypocreales > Clavicipitaceae > Aschersonia > Aschersonia sp. MBC 877. The sequence continues at coordinate 1,481 of JARJUA010000025.1, read as the reverse complement.
CTCGTTTCGTTTTGTATTCGAATTTCATCGTCTTCCATTAAAGGCACTCATGTCATCTTGTGCGTGCAATCTATCCGGCGACGGGGTGTTACCTTTCTACTGTAGTACTTCGAACATTGATTGATGTAATTTGTTTCCGTTCATCACTGTGACATCGTAATACGCTTCAAATTGAGTCTTTGATCAGCTACTGACATTGGGACAAACCGTGTTTCATGATGTCAGTGTGATAATCACAATGACTGGCCACGGCAGACAACGCACACAAACACCTCACAAAGAAATCAGTACAAAGGTGGCAACGCACACCATCAGCATCCACCATAGCCTGTGCCGCAGCCCGTCTTTTATTACCGTATAGTGGTTTTATGAACGGAAACATCAGAATCGCCAACGGCGCATCATAAATTGCGAGAGCCAATACAGTCAGACCCCAGGAACCGAGCTGCAATGAGAGCCAGAATTAAATAGGAGAAAGTTCCGCCAGTCGCGAACCGCGTCTTAGTTTCTCAACGTCGTTCCAGGCGACACGAGCTGAGTTTGCGTGCATCCGTCTATGGCGCTAATTCGCGACATCCAAAATGAAGGTAGTATTGCTGCTGAAGACGTTGCAGATGGAGGATAAATTCCAGAATTTGGAATTTGCGGATGTGGGACAGGCTCATGGAGCGGCAGCGGCAGCGGCAGCGAGCGGGCCAATTAAACCCACGGTGCGTCGTTTCGACTGAGCAGCAAGAGTTCTTTGGCCGCACGTCGCACGAATCGCGATGAGCATCGCAAGGAGTGTTTACAGAAGGCATTCGCAACAATCAATGCTGCAGCAAAGCGTGTGTTGATCAGCAAACATGGCCCTGATTGCGGCAGCACTATTGGGTGGTTCACCCTCGGTGACGGCACATAAAAGATTATTGGCGGGAGGGGAGAGGCGACGACGTACCAACACTCGCAGCCTTCTTCGACGGCACAGCAACAGCAGATGGCGGCAAGACAAGCAATCAAACAGTTGTTGCTGCCTCCTTTGCGCCCGCGCGATTGGTCTTGGGGAGGAGCCTGCTGGTATTGCATAGGCTGTTGGCCTTGGGGAGGACCGTAATATTGGCCCTGGGGAGGGCCGTACTGGCCCTGAGGAGGACCGTAGCTCTGTAATGGGCAGCAACAAATTTGTCAGATTAGGCAGGCCGTTTCATCGTGAATAAAGAAGGGGAGGGGTTCAAGAGCTTCCGGGTTCGACATACGGGCTGAGGGTGCTGAGGATAGCCACCCTGCTGACCTTGGTAGTACTCCTGGCTGGACATTGTGGTCGTCGACTTGCAAGATGCGTAAGGAGAACGATTAGCTGGAGGGAGGCGGGAGGGCGGCCGGCGGAAGAGGCAGCAAGAGGGTGATATGAGGTCGGGGTTGATGTGGTAAGGATATGAAAAAGACGACTTGTGTACGGAGTACTTGTATTTATTACGGAGTTTTGGGGGTGGGTTGTGGGG